>JABASD010004613.1:0-14874 GCA_019776165.1 Pogonognathellus flavescens
CGCTTTGTAGGATAAAATTGGTATTAAAAATTAGAAAAGGTTACAAGACTTGTTTAACATTTACAAAACTCCCACATTTTGGAAAATTTTGACAGCTTACGTCAAATATTGGTAGAAATAAGACCTCGTGAGGTCTAAAACCACATATTTAGACGTTTTTAATTGAAAGGTTGCCGAATTTTTATGATAAATTTACCAGACTTATAAATAGAAGCCTCCCTCTATTACTAGCCTCCCTCTAATAGAAGCCTCCCCAAATTATGCATTTGACATATTAGAAGCCCCGGCTTCTAATTGCGGCAATACGGTATTAGAGTTATACAAATTATTTTTTAACGCGATTTGTATGATCTTTTAACAGCAGCTAAAGAAGTATTATGACAAACACTTTCAGGAACATTAAGTTTCTTGAATGTATTTAACTTAATTAACCATTCAAACATGTTGTAATAAAGTAGCACAAGAAAAATGTCATATATGTCTTGAAGGAGTTGAACGGTTGACCCCATTTGCAAACTTGACCTTTGCTTGGATCCAGCGGTCACGTATGAGAAGTTTGAACGAATTCTGTCAATCATATCTTGAGTTATTGATGTCACAAACAGCAGTTATTCTGCAAGGTCAAAGGTCATGAAAGAGTTGACTGATTGACTCCATTTTTCAATGGGACCTTTGGTGGGACTCAGAGATCACATATGAGAAGTTTTAAGTATTTGTGTTTAGCCATAGTGGTCACAGACTGACAGACGGACGGACAGACGGACGGACGGACAGACGGACGGACGGACGGACGGACGGACTGACGGTTAGACGGACGGACTGACGGTTAGACGGACAGACGGACGGACGGACAGACGTAGACGCCATTGTTATAAAGTAGCTTAAGACTTAATACAGAGTATGCGATTGAACTACTTTTCAGTTTGCTTCGCTTCATATTGTCTGAACACTGCGACGGAGAATCGATTTGTTATTTCGTTACTTTGACGGATCTCCCAGCAACCTGACGAAGTCTCTTCATATTGTCTGAACACTGCGACGGAGAAAGCAAATATCACTTTTGAAGCAACCATCGGAAGCTAAACCAAGTTTTTCGCTCCATATTCGGCATTAGGAATCGGAGGTTTTGCTTGGCTTCTTATGTTATGTTTTACTGTTGCCGTGCAATCACGCTTAGTACAGCTCGTGTAAAAATTTGTTTGGCTTCAGTTCTAAATAAGTACACAGCAACTACACTACGTATAATAGTGAATTTATCGTTTATTTAGATTTTCTTTGATTTTCGCAAAAAATAATGGCTTTTACTTTAACGCTAAGTGAATGAGGGATGCCGATTCTAATGTATGAAACCTATACTTACTTAGAAGTAAATTGATTGATAAATAAGTTTTGAAACATTCGCTTTGTATAACTTTGACTTAATCATTTTTTCAATCATCAACAATCACGATCAATTGTAACTATGAATTTAGTTTGTTCTGTGAATTTTCATTACTACCAGTTGTCTCCGCCTATGAATTTTTTTCCTGAAAAGCTGGACGTACACGCCTAGAATATACAACAATAAATTTGAGTTCATCGTTTTCAGTCAGTAAAAAATTATTACAAATTAAATTACAGTTGAGATTTATAATAGTAAAATTTATCATGTTTATTTAGAAACTTCTCTAAAATATGACAAACAAATATTGTTACTAAGAGAGAATTGTGCAAGCTGAGTAAATTAGAAATATTACAATATAGTAGAATATTTTTGTAAAATATAACAATGTTTTTGTCAACAGCTTGATGCCCCTAACCCTGACGACCTAGTGCACCCGCACTGCCTGTACCGTTGATTTCTTCGCCTTAAAAAAGAAAGCTTAATAATACTTAAAAATCTATATTTTATCCTATAGGATGTTCTTCTGTCAAAACAATTACAGTGTGTAACAAAATTGGCGCCAGTAATCCTTGACATATTTCGACGAAATTAAAATCAACTAAATTCCTGTTCCAACAGGCAAGTGCAGATTTGATGAGTTGTAATATTCCGTTACAACTTTAGTTATTCGACAATTTATTATATTCTCATCGTACGATTGAAGTCCTCTAACTGTCTTAATTGGAAAATATGTATTAATTAATAACATTATTGAATATTTTTGTTCTGAAGGCAGAGATTACATCATAAGAAACACATTATGGAACGTGGTGAGTTATCATAAAAACGTTGTAACAATTTTATCACAAACATTTCTATATAGCAAAAATATTTTAGTTTAATGTCAAATTCATGCCTTCGTTTCAAATCGATAAGAAAATTGAAAATCTTAATAGACAATATTAATTATTATTATTATTTTTTAATTCATAAATTCAGCAAACGAGCTTTCTGACGATCAGTGGAGTGACAAAGATAACATAAAACCGTAAGCACACAATTTTAGTTATTTGACATTTTTAAGAATATTTAATTACATTGTTATAATATTGTTATAATAAGTTAAAAAAAATTACAGCCCTGACAGAGAAATCGATTTGTTATTTCGTTACTTTGACGGATCTCCCAGCAACCTGACGAAGCCTCTTCTTTGGAAAAATATGTTGAAATCTTATTATAAAAAATGCGGTTGGAAAAAAACCAAATCCCACATAAACACTCATTCGCGTGAATTAATGTACAAACAATATCATCAGCACATAAGAGAACAAATTGCAAATCACTTGGTTAGATTGGAATTTAGTGCAAGAACAGTTGAAGAATACAAGCAAGAGGCAAAACTTCGCATGTATGATGCTAGAAAAAAATCAGGAGAAGATCATTTCAAAGAAAAACGGTTTGTTGTGCAAAACAGAAAACTTTTTTCCTTAACCAGTGGTCGCTTATCTCGAAAAACAGCAAAGCCTAAAAGTTATATGCCAGAAGAAACTATCGAAACAGATGATGAAACTGATCATTTGGAAAACGATTTAATTGAAGTGGCGGACTTAACAGTTGAAATGGAAAATGTAACGCAGAAAAAGCTTTGCAGTAATGGTAATTCATCCTCGGAGAAAAATGCATTATGGATAATCTGTCCCTGGAGAAAAATTGCCTCTCCACATTCCACATCCCAGCGATCAAGTTTAAGATCATTTTTTTAAAAATCCGTCATAATCAAAAATGCAAATAAAAATTAGCAAATTTTACTTTCTCCAAACATTTTACAGTATATGGATCGCAGGATGGAGGGGAGAGTTTTTTCAAGCAGGGCGCTATGATAAAAATACGTGCGTATAATTTATGGATACACAAATAAATTATTCTTTATAATATTGCAGCACCTTTACGCCGCAGCAAAAGGGAAATAAAGAGACCGAACAAATTTAGTCCCAAATTACGTGAACTCTTTTGCATCTGTCAAAAACCGTACAGAAAATCAGAAAGGCCATATGTACAATGCTCATTGTGTTTGAACTGGTATCACTATCAGAACATAAAATGTGTTGAATACACCGAAGGTCAAAACGATTTTATATGTCCGCTGTGTACTACAAAACCGGTATGTTTTAAATGTTTCATAATATCAGCTTAAGTTTTGCAGATACATTTCTATAGAATTCCAGTTATATAATGTTTTGAACTTTCAACGATTGAAATTATATGTATCAAAAATAAGTTTACGAAATCGGGTTACAGATGACTGACTGACTGTTTTCTGAATTGTATCAACAACCATTTTCATTGTAAATATATTATTTAAATCGTTTTTGAATTAGCATGAATTCAGTTCGTCAGACAAATTGATGGAAAATACATAAGGTCGCAATCATCTTTTTACGCTACATCTTTCGGTTTTTCGTACACAGTAAAAATGAAGCTGATTTTTTGGCTGATTATGATTATTATCATTCCTCAACACAGTCCAAATCATTTTTTACACGGTAATTTAAAGTAATACACTAAATAGTTAAAAACTAACTTCTGTTCACAAGTGATGAGAAAAATTCCGATAAATTTCAGTATAGGAAAGAATTGTGTTTTGGTAAATGTTTCTTCAAATTCTTTCTGCAAATAAAAATATAAACTTGCTCGAAAGCTATTTTTTGTGTTGCAATATATTTTGTCGATGTAAACATTATGTATAGGGACGTACCCAGGATTTCGGTTTCGGGGCTTTCACTTACTAAAAATAGATTTGGTAGGGGTACCACCGTAAAACATTCCGAAAAAGGGTTATTTGAAGCCTTCGGTCGCAAATGACCTCTTTTTTTCACATTTAGTGGTGGCGCGTGACTCCAGTCTTCCCTCGTAGGTACGCCCTTGTTTGTAACAATAACCTATATACGATGGAGCACACCGAGAAGTTTTTGAAAAATGGGTTATTTGGACATGGTGGCACGCTGGTGTCGCCACATAATGCGTGTGACGACAACAATGGAATCATATTGTATTGATTTTTTTTAACCTGGATAAAAAATAAACATAATTTTGGTGGATGTGGTTCATAAAAGCTACTTTTGATCTAAAAATGTACCTCTAAATATCAATAATAAATATGACCATGGTCTTAATTTGATAATTGATGACTTGATCTATTTTTCATGAAAGTATTCAACAAATGTTATTCATTGTATGTACTGAACCTTAAAGTTTGTCCTGTTTTTTACATTAGCAGCTGGTTGAAACTGTAATGGACAAGAATGATTCAAATTCGGTACTTCAAGAAAATTTGAACTTGGACACGGACGATGATTCGAATTGCGGAGCCACGGATAAAGATTCGAGTAGCGAAAAATCCACCGCAGTTAATCGTATCGGAGAAATCCAGGATGATAAACGCAGCGAAAACACGGATGATTCTTCAAATAGGGAATACACAGATGACGCTTTTAGTAGTGAAGACACAGAAGATGATTCAAGTAGTGAAGACACCGAAGATGATTCAAGTAGTGAAGACCCCGAAGATGATTCGAGTAGTGAAGACACTGACGATGCTTCGAGTTGTTCGGACGACAATAGTGGATGTGGTAATTTACTCTCAGAAGACTTTGGCGAAGCTAAGAACAACAAAAGTGATTTGGGCAATGAACAGTCTTTTATCAATAAATATGATTCTGCAAAAAGTGACAAACCTGATGACACTAACATTGGTAAAGTTAATTCTACAGTCACCACGACACAATATGGGGCAGTTAATACTTCACCCAGCCCAAATGATGCTGATGAAGAAGGACGAGATGTTAACTTTGCGGAAATAGAAAACAATACATCTAAATCGGAGACTCACTCGATTTCTAACAACGAGGAGATAATTATATCTGCGAATACAAAATCAAATTGTAGCTCAAATTTAAATCCTGAAAAACAAAGTAATCTAAATTCCACAGAGAATATCGTATCTACAGTAATCAGTGATGAAACTCAAGATTTAATTTTGTCAAAGGAAACAATTTGCTCTATTGCTGAAGTCCAACCCGAAGACCTTAATTACATTCCACCTACACAATTTTCATTTAAAATGACCTGGACAGATTGGCTTGAAATATATGATATTGAAAAAGGAAAAATGAAGCAAACCTACAATGTATCGCTGAGTAAAAAAATAACGACAAGCACTAAAACCTGCAGCTTCAATAGCCGGTCGTCCCCTTTATTTGGAATGAAAAAGTATTTTGTTAAATTCAGAGGTTATTGCCCATGTGACATGAAATTTATCATAACAGCAGCTACACAACCCGCCATAGGAGAAGACGTTTTATTTGATGTGAATTCGAGCGGCGCTTTCACTCTTTTCCAACAGGTAAAATTCCTATTACAATTTCGTGTATTGGATATTTATATGTGCGTCAGTTATAGTCCAAACTATTATTATTTATAACTGCTGACATCAGGCCCGTAGCCAGGATTGAAATTGGTGGGTGCTAATCGGTTACACGGTTAATAAGTAGAAAATTAAATTAAAATGAACCACAACGAGAATATTTTTCCGAAAAAAATTAGACTACTATTCGTTATTTTGAAACCAAATTTAAAATTTTGGTCTATTTTTTAATTCCAAAAATAGCTGGTATATAAAAACGTAATCTGGGGTAGCTTGAGTACCCATCGCACTTCCCCTGGCTACAGGCCTGGTTGAAATAAGTATATGAATTATTCTCTACTAAAAATTAAACGAGTCTAAATAGCTAGAAGATGCAAAATTTAAACTTAAGAACAGATTGTAATTTGGAATGATGCATATTTTTAGTTTTTTACATTCTCATTACTCCAGGGGAGGTTAATTACATGAATTTATTTTTGTTAATGCATAATAAGTCGCCAGCATATTAGCATACTATGTTTCAACGGTATTTTTACTGTTTTTAACAAAAAAATCATATTATGTATATATTACAACACCAAGAATTTGACTATGTTGGAATAGATGATAGATAGATTTTAAAATTTAATTTGATAGGGGAAATAACAGACACTAAAATTATCATACGGCCTCAAATAATTTGTTTTGCAACCTTTTTGGGCGGAAATATATTTCATTGCAACCCTTATTCTCACGTCATTTTGTCTAACAAATAGTAAGCTGACCGTACCTAGAATTATTAACAGGGTGAACTGCCATCGATTTCGGAGTGACTTAGGTTTTAATCTCATGCTATATTCTAGTTAATAAAATTTGATACAGTGAGTTAGGGTACAGTAAGTATATGTGAATTGTTCAAATACAACCTATAAATTTATATGCAACATTATGCTTTAAATATTTCGTAAATTTTTTTTTAGAAACAGACTGGACGACAAATCCGAGGAAGTCATAGGGGCCAAATTAAGAAGGCTCTAAAATTTCAAAAATCTCAGGCTGTGTTCGTCTCAAATATAGGACACATTACTGGCCTACAATACCTACATAAAAACAACGAGCAGAAATCAGTTGGTGTGCTAAAAAATATAGCAAAAGAAGCCAAGTCAATTAACAGATTGGATCAAAACGTTTTTGAAGACTTAAGACAACAGAAAATGCAATGGGAGGAGCAATTCAATTCCGAATCGAAAATTAAAGGTTTCATTCAGTATCTGGCAAGTTCACCTCTACAAGTAGACATGTACTCTTTCCAATCTATAAAAGTGTACAACGATGTGAACAAACAAGGACTCGCCACTTGGTTTTTTGACGCAACTGGTTCGCTGACAAAAAAAATTTCCAATAATGCAAAACGAAGTTTGCTATACAGCATAGTTGTCAGATCTCCTCACACCGTTGGAAGTTTTGTGTTGGCTGAGACGATTGCTAATGCTCATCATGTTCCTAGCATTAGTAGTTTTTTATCAAGAGTTATTTATAGCATAAAATCACTTAAGAGTCCCAATCGTTTAGCTGACATTGTAGTAGTGGACATGAGTTGGGCAATGCTACATTCTGTATCAATTTCACTAAATTCTGAGCGGTTGGAGAAATATGTAAAAAGCAGTTGGGATATTCTTACATCACCAAAAGGGTCCATTTTATTCGATGGCGACAAATGCTTAATAATGATATGCGCATCGCACATAATTCACGCTTTCTGCAGAAATATGTGTCAGAAGAAAGTGGCTAAAAACTTAAAGTTTATCGCTGCAAAGACTTTGTGCAAACTCATTCTAGCGACCGATATATCAGAGTTTTATACTTTTGTGCATAATTTTACAAAATTTTTTGGGTCAAAACATTTGAGTTCAGCAGAAAAAAAAGAATTGTTAAATTATTTTACAAATGAATCTGACGAGTCAAATGATATATGTGATTTAAATACTGCTGTCGACTTGACCGAAACTGAAGAGGATGAAGTTTTCGAAAACGAATATGAGAAACTTAGAGCTAGCTTTAAAAAGAACTCACCTTTTCATCATTATTTTGCTAAAGAACGTAAAAAAACTGAAATGATAAATACCAAACATACCCAGGCAAGAACCAAGGATTCCGAAAATTTAAAAACTATTTAAATATGAAAATATACCTAGAAGTATTAAATCAGAACCAAAACAGAAGACAAAGAAAGATCAGGAACTAGAGAAGATCCAGCCACATTATTGTGAAACTGTATTAAACATAATGCAAGATACATATATCTCTCTAACCCCCTTTTTCTCGGCGATGCTTTGTCGAACTCGACATCCCAACTTCACACATATCACAAATGCGCCTGCTGAAAGTCACTTCAACAAAGTAAAAAACGTTTATCACCTACGTAAATTTGTAAATACAGCAGATTTTACTAGGGAGCACAAAAGTTACATGGTTGGTGAAATGAAACAATTTGAACAAAACATAAGAAGTTCCACTCGAAATTCAAAAAAGAATGCTGTCGATAAATCTGCTGAACATGCGTCGAAAGAAAGATGGAATAGAACACCTCGATCTGCAAAAGTTAAAAGAATGCCAAAATTTCTTACCGTAAAAAAGCGATTGTTCAAAACAAAAAAGACTGGCGGAAACTTCTCAAAAAATGAACGAAAAACAGGAACTGTAACAAGAAATAGCACAAACAAAATCAGAATCGAAGGGTCTCATTCAGTAATAACTGACACAGAAATAGCAGTTTTATTTACAAATAAGCTTTTGCCGGATACTATTATTGATGCGATTTTTGATGCCATGTTAAAAAGCCAGCTTTACAACACTGATGGAATTTACGTCCTTCCGGCAGCATTCTGTTCGTACAGTTACGATGATGGTCTTCCTCAGCAAATACGAATAGTTGAAACATGCGTCGATCATAAATTCATTCCAAAAGAGGCATTTTTCTTCTTCATACCTGTGTGCATTGGGCGACATTGGATACTAATCACGATTAACCTTACTTCACTCATCGTACGAATATATAATTCGTATCCAGGGTACACCGAGAAAGAAAATATTGAAAAAGTCGTAAGTGAAATCAAGGCAATTTTTGATCAGAGATTATACCCCATGATGGACATTTTTGAAACAGAATACGCCAATGTAACTGAACAAAAGGGTAACACATGTGCAGATATCGTAATGTTATGTGCTGAAAGTATATTACAAAGTGGAGCAAGTGCAAATACGTCCTTCCCATTGAATATCATTAATGGAGCCCGAATGAAATTTCTAGTCACAATACTAAGGGAAAACGAAGAAACCAAAACCATTGTGGAGACATCGAATGGAAACTTACATGAATTTTGTCAAGAAATAAAAACGCTTATAAATTTTGAAAGTATAGATTTGTCATTTTTTGACAATTAATATTTTTGTTATATAAAGCAGCACAGTAACAACTAAAATGTAGTCACGGTTTTCCAAAAAAATTGTTGTTAACTGAAATATTACAATTTAATGATACTATTAATTTCTTGCTGATTAAGTACCTGATTTTTTAGGTTATTTTATTATGAGTTTAAAATCGATAAATTAACTGACAAAATTTTGGAATATTGTTGTATTCTTTTACTCGGCTAGAATGAAAATTCGAAATACAAAGAACCACACACGGTGTGGCTGGGGTCAGTGCCCTCGGTTCGATTTGCCCCAAATTTCACACAGAGGTAGTCAATGTCATATAGACCAAGTTTGTAGAGTAGCAAGAAAAGTTACCGGGCCGTTTGACCTCTACAAGTCACTGAAGTATAGAAGGGGTCAAGAGTTCCTTCGGTTCGATTTGTCTGAAAATTGGCAGGATCATAGAGCTCGGCGTGCAGACCAAGTTTGATTCGGGCACCAAGGAAAGTTACCGGGTCGTTTGACCTCTACAGGTCACTGAGGTATAGAAAAGGTTAAGAGTGCCTTCGGTCCGATTTGTCTGAAACTTGGCAGGATCATAGAGCTCGGTGTGTAGACCTAGTTTGAGTAGGGCAGCAAGAAAAGTTACCGGACCGTTTGACCTCTACAGGTCACTGAAGTATAGATGGGGTCTAGAGTGCCTTCTGTTCGATTTGTCTGAAACTTGGCAGTATCATAGTGCTCGGTGTGTAGACCAAGTTTGTAGGGCACCAAGAAAAGTTACCGGNCAAGTTTGAGTAAGGCACCAAGAAAAGTTACCAGACCGTTTGACCTCTGCAGGTCACTGAAGTATAGATGGGGTCAAGAGTGCCTTCGGTTCGATTTTTCTGAAACTTGGCAGAATCATAGAGCTCGGAGTGCAGACCAAGTTTGATTCGGGCACCAAGGAAAGTTACCGGGTCGTTTGACCTCTACCGGTCACTGAAATGTAGAAGAGGACAAGAGTCCCTTCGGTTGTATTCGTCTGAAACATGGCAGTATCATAGTGCTCGGTGTGTAGACCAAGCTTGTAGTGCACCAAGAAAAGTTACCGGACCGTTTGACCTCTACAGGTCACTGAAGTATAGAAGGGGTCAAGAGTGCCTAAGGTTCAATTTGTCTGAAACTTGGCGAAATCAGAGAGCTCGGTGTGTAGAACTAGTTTGAGTAAGGCACCAAGAAAAGTTGCCGGACCGTTTGATCTCTACAGGTCACTGAAGTATAGATGGGGTCAAGAGTGCCTTCTGTTCGATTTGTCTGAAACTTACTAGGATCAGAGGGCTTGGTGTGTAGACCAAGTTTGAGTAGGGCACCAAGCAAAGTTACCAGGTCGTTTGACCTCTACATGTCACTGTAGCTTAGATGGGTTCAAAAGTGCCTTCGGTTCGATTTGTCTGAAACTTGCAATGATCAGAGAGCTGGGTGTTTAGAACAAGCTTAAGTAGGGCACGAAAGAAAGTTACCGGGCCGTTTGACCTCTACAGGTCACTGAAATATAGATGGGGTCAAAAGCGCCTTCGGTTCGATTTATCTGAAACTTGGCAGGATCATAGAACTCTTACAATAGTATTGGTTGCAGCCAGTAAAAATCTTACCTCTGGAGGTCACTGAAATATAACTTTATGAAAGTACGGAAAGTGTGTAGCTGGAAAATGATATGTTTGCATTTGCAATATCTTTAAAACTGGTTTAGGTTCGACATATTGTTAGGTCAAGTAGACATAGTTGGAGTAGGGCACTTCTGGGCTGTTTTTATTGTAATCATTTGACTGTAGATTGACTTCAATTTATTCCGACCCCAAGTTCCTATGACGGCATGGACCTGGCCTGGGAAGTGGACCACCCTCGTTATCCCAAACCCCAGGCTAATAGGTACATGCCTGAGGGACCGGGGGTGAGGCCCTGGGGGCCGACAAAGTCCAACCCAGGAGCCAATGCGACCGGAATGTTTTTGACCGACCAACGTTTATAATATGAATAGATTTGAACGGAATTTGTGTTGTGGCAGATGCATAACATTAATGATATGTTTGCAGTTGCAATATCTTTAAAAATTGTGTTTCCTTTTGATGGCATGTATTTAGCCTGGTATGTACCCCACCCTCGATACCTCAAACTACAGGCCCACAGATACTTGCTTAAAGGAACGGGGGTGATAACCTTAAGCCAAACCGACCGGAATGTTTAATGATTGTCCCTTAATTATGACTTGCATTGGCTAAGCCCGTCTAGGCCCTTCTTGCCCCGGAAGGGATTAAGTTGTAGATCCAAGAGGGAAGTTGTGTAAGCACATGCACCTGCTGTGGATTGTGTTAGTCGGGTGACGAAGCACGCTAATCCACACTGGCCATGTGCCCAAACTGCTCGGGGTAGCTCTGCGACTGTTTCCCGTGCTCTCGCACTTATGGGAATTTTACCTGTTTTTGGACAGCGCAACTCCCTTAAACTAAAAAGTTAACTCACTATGCAAAATATTAACCCTAACTTACGTCAGAATAGAAGACCCTTGGTACCAGATACAAGTGAATGTTATGTCTGTGGTTCAAGATTTCGACCACAATTCATGAGAGCTTTGCGAAATCCCAATCCTAACAACGCGAATAGAGATATGAACATAGATGATTTAAGAGCGCAGGCAGTGACTGATCGTATGGGCTTCAGAAGACCCCCCAGGGATCTAACAGAAGACGACCGCCTTTGCCATAATTGTCATAAAAGGATTGTGGATGTGTTAAATCAACGCGAAATACGTGGTAATACCTTGACAGTTAACGTTATAATACACTCAAACACTCAGTGTATTATGGCGTGTGGCAGAAACGAGATGTTAACTTCACTGTCTCTTGAAGCGCGGCTCAAAATATATATTGACACAAATTGTTTCGCCGTAAAAAATACAAAATGCTGCCGTGACCATATAAACGCTAACGGCATGCTTATGCCAATATTTTACAACACTTTTAAATGGGGAAGACGTCCAATTGTACTTTCACTTGACGAAACAACTAAATGGTTTCAAGCATTTAGGACGCATATTCATACACGGTTACAGCCAAAGTTTGACAATGAAGACGCCTTTACTGAGTTGGATTTTAAGACGCTAACTGGAATTACTAAAACACAATTTTCACAATTATGGCAAAGCTGCGAAGGTCGTAAATATGACCAACGACTGTGCCATAAAAAACACGTGTTATGCTTTCTTACAAAATTAAGGCAAGGTTTATCAGATACATTTCTGAAAATTATTTATCAGTATTCATCGCAACAAGCTACAAGTATGGCAGTCAGAGTTGTCCTAGAAGTTTTAACAGAACACTTTGTTCCATTACATTTGGGAGTTGGGTCAATAACACGAGAACAGTATATAGATCAACACGTTACTGCTTTTGCTAATGCATTACACAACCCAAATCCTGAAGTCAAGGTCGCCATAATTGTAGTAGACGGAACTTACATTCCGATTTGTAAAAGTTCAAACCACCAGGTGCTCAAACAGTCATTCTGTTACCATAGAGGAGAACATAACGTCAAACCAATAATGTTAACAGCTCCCGATGGCTATATTTTGGATGTTCATGGCCCATATTTTTCAGATTCCAAGAATAATGATGCTGCAATACTAGTTGATCATTTTGTAAAAGATGTAGATGGATTACATAACTGGCTCAAACCGAAAGATATGTTAATAGTAGATCGTGGATATCGTGACTCAATGCCCTTTTTAGAATTTCTTGGTATCGATACAAAAATGCCCAGTTTGCTGCAAAGAGGAATGCGCCAACTTACGACTGAAGAGGCGAATGACTCGCGGTTAGTCACTAAATCAAGATGGATTGTCGAAGCTAGAAACGGCCACGTGAAATCCATATGGAAAATGTTTGCCAAAGTGATGTCCATGCACCATGTAGCAAAACTGAAAGAGTTTTACAGAATAGGTTGTGCACTGATCAATGCCTTTTACGACCCAATTCATATGAGAGATGCGAACCCTGAGTTGGCTCGTTCAATGCTTGCTAAAGCTAACACCCCCAATGTGGTACAACAGCGTGTACAACCTCGAATGGCTCAACAACGTACTGGATGGTTCAACATGACTTCTGATTGTCTTCCTGGATTTCCTAAACTTAACTTAGAATATTTACGCGATATTACTGTTGGTGTATACCAAATAAAACAAGCGAGATCTTACGCCCTTAGTCAAATGCAAAAGAAAAACAATTACGAAATTGAAATCCGTTTGGACGAGCCTGGGTTGTTGATGGCAAAGGTACCATCAAGACATGTTAACGGTAAAGAGTACAAACTTTGGATTTCGTACATTGATCCACCAGGCTATGTAGAAGTGAACGAAGGTGTTGAAGAGGAGCCAATTCTTGGATGGTATTGTGTGTGCAAATCCGGAGCACGTACCCTTGGATGCTGCGCGCACATTGCCAGCGTTCTCTGGTATATGGGATATGCACGCCACACTGCTGGAGTAGCGTATCCTTCCAACACACTCCTTGAAAGAATAAGTGACTGTGCCGATCGTACTCATGTAAATGCAATTCCAAGTATAGCTGACATTAACCTTTTAGAAGTTTTGCGAAGAAGGAGAGACGACGAATTAGCTCAAGCTAACGGCTTAATTGAAGTGGAATTTGAGCCGGACGAATAGATGGCACAAATAGACGAAAAGCGAGCCAATTAATAATAAAGTCCGTAATAATTTAATTTGTGATAAACATTACACCAGTTAATAGTACTTCTACTTGATACTAGTCAATACTACGGTGCTAGTCAATACAACGGTGCTAGACAATACTAGAGTGCTAGTCAATACTGCAGTGCTATTCAATACCACGGTGCTAGTCAATACCACAGTGCTATTCAATGCCACGGTGCTAGTCAATACCACAGTGCTATTCAATACCACGGTGCTAGTCAATACAACTGTGCTAGTCAATACCCCGGTGCTAGTCAATACCACGGTGCTCCTCATTACCCCGGTGCTAGCCAATGTCACGGTGCTAGTCAATACCACGGTGCTGGTCAATACCCCGGTGCTTGTCAATAAAACAGTGCTACTTATTACCCCGGAGCTAGTCAATACCCAGGTGCTAGTCAATACCCCGGTACAAGTCAATGTCGCGGTGCTAGTCAATGTCACGGTGCTAGTCAATGTCACGGTGCTAGTCAATGTCACGGTGCTAGTCAACACCACGGTGCTACTCATTATTCCGGTACTAGTCAATACCCCGGTACTAGTCAATACATCGGTACTAGTCAATAACACGGTGCTGGTCAATACCCCGGTGCTAGTCAATACCACGGTGCTCTTCATTACCCCGGTGCCAGCCAATGTCTCGATGCTAGTCAATACCACGGTGCTAGTCAATGTCACGGTGCTAGTCAATGTCACGGAGCTAGTCAATACCCCGGTGCTAGTCAATACCCCGGTGCTAATCAATACAACGGTGCTAGTCAATACCCCGGTGCTAGTCAATACAACGGTGCTAGTCAATACCCCGGTGCTAGTCAATACAACGGTGCTAATAAATACCCCTGTGTTTAGAGATGGAACTACCCGATAACTTTCCGTGGTGCCCTACTCGAACTTGGTCTACACACCAAGTTCTATAATCCTGCCAAGTTTCAGAAAAATTGAACC
>JABASD010004614.1:0-14874 GCA_019776165.1 Pogonognathellus flavescens
CTGTAACAAATGTACAGAGACCGATAGGATAGTTGTGCACAGACGACAGACGGACAGACAGACGGACAGACAGACGGACATCATCCCTGTTTCTATAAGACCTCTATCCTATCGGTCTAAAAAATTAATATTAGCCCCTCCCTTCTAGGCAGCTTATCTTAACATTTTGACAGCTTATAGATACGTTCTATCCTATACTACGTTTGAAACTTATTAACAAACACGGTTGGAGAAAATTGAGGTTTCCAGATTGGGGGTATTTAAAATTGTAGTTTAGTGTTTTGTGTGGCATAAGTGAACTCACATTTCTCGACGGTTGATCCGGATGATTTGTAGAGAAATGGCTCTCCAGGAGAACACATCCTGATTGGATTCAATGGCCAGACCAGAAACCGTGTCCCCGACCTTCAGCATCCGGTTATTTGTAACCGTATGATCAAAATATATGTTGCCATCAATGCATAAATAGCCCTCTGTGTGAGTAACTGCGCCTTTAAACTTCTTCTGCTTCGTTGGTTCCGCTCGTACCGTCGTTTCAATATTAGACTTTGGTTTGTAATCCCCTTCAACAACAATAATTCCATTGTTCCGGGTGTAAACTCGCAAGTAGTCTCCTAAAACCAACAAATGAATAATAATTTAATTATTTAATTCATAATTAGTCAAGAGAGTGAAGAGAGTCTCGTCTGAGTCAGAAACTGTAATTAAATTCTTAAGTTAAGTTTTGTATTTTTTAGTCCGTTGTTCTTGAGAAGTTTCTTAACATTTTTAACCTTTTGCAGGACGGAAGTCTAACAGTGACGCATCCAGACAGCTGTTTTGGCTGTTTGCCTTGATAATAATTTGATGTCGACTTTTGTCAAAATCTGTGACAATTGTAACGAAAATGGACATTCTTCGGATTTCTCTATCATCTTCTGATTCAGTGGACACTTTAACGGATGTAATTGTCCATTTCGTTTCTCCATCGGAACGTTCTGCCTCAAAGAGAACTTCGCACAACTCACTAATTCTATTTCTAAATCCATGAAATTTACTTTTACTAAACTTGAATTCGTTACTTATATGACAATCGTCGTTAATTATGGGTGAAACAATCCCAATTCCTTTCATGTGCTCTTTGCGGGCATTTGCTCTTTCAGAAAGGATTTCGTTTCTCGTGATGTTAACGTCAATGACGTCACTCCAGTCCTCATTTTGTCCATAAACTAACTCTTTTAACTTTGAAAAAATAGATAACATCATTTTGAAGTTATTGTATTTTCAATTTTGTAATACTGCACTGTGCACTGCCTGCACTGAAGAGTGTGAAGTGTGTAAAAGTTGAATGCGACTGACAGAATACAAAAGTGAATTTTTCTAGTTTTCTTAATTTCCTGTTGATTATTCAAAACGGTGACGCTTGTTGTTCAAAACATTGAAATGATAATATGCAGAAAAACTTTGCTAACTTTTCTTGCACTACTGAACTCACGGAAATGAAGTATTACAAGCACATGAGTACTACTCATTGAGTAGTGTACTTGCAACGTAACATGTGTTGTATAAGCTTACACTACGCTAGAAATGAAGTACGACACGAATATTTCAGTACAACATTCGCGCCGCAATCATTGAATGGTTGAGTTTTATATTCTCTAAAAATTCGCACGTAGTTTAGCGAAGACGAAAATAACACATGCTCCGTTGTAAGTACACTACCCACCCTCGCACGTGCCATCAATCTCCATAGACTTTAAGATTTGCTGACGCTGATTGATAACAGTTAGTAGTTGTTTCATTTTCATGTTAGGTGCAAATATTTATTTATATATAGATAATAGATACATATAATATAGTTTCTATTTGTTTAAAAGGTACATATTTGTGCAATATAACTTCATAAATAGAAAAATTATTGGTTTGGCTGATGTATTTCAATTGATCGAAATTTCGTAATTCAGTTTTCACTTTTGCATGAATATTCCTATTCCTAATAATATGATACAGGTTACTTTCTTTAGAATTTTATTGATGTCATTTAGAACTTATGTGAAAGACTGAATGGGTTATCATAGTATGATTTATTGCTGGATCTTTGTAATTAAATAAAATGCGTTAAAGTATATAATGTAATACGTCTGCACTCAAAAGACAGACGTTATAAAGTTATAATAGTTCTAAAAGTAGAAGACGAAGATAAATAGCACATCATGGACTTTTCATTTCTTCTTGAATGTTTCGACTGGCTGAGCTGCAGTTTGCATCATCAACAATTTGTCCATCCACCATTTCTTTCATGGTGGTCTTTACTAAATCTATACGGAAAACGGAAAATAAATAATCATCATGAGAGTATGAATTAATTTATATAGGTTATCATTTTATAAGTTATATTTTCAATGTTGTTTTACCTCTTTGATTTCCAAACTCGTCCGTTTCTGTTACTGACTTCTCAATCATCATCTTTTGCCTCTTCTTCCTGGGCTTCTTCTTTCTCTTTGGTACGTCTGATTCCTCAGTTGTGTCAGGCGATTCAACAGTATAAGTTTCACAAATGATTTCTTCTGTGGAGTGCTTCTTTTTCCTATTCTTCTTTTTGGCCATCTTCATCGTATGTCCACTCCCACTGGCCTTCCGGAAGATCTACTGTTGCAGTGGAAGGAGCAACGTTAAGATATGAAAAAGAAGAATCTGGAGGAGATTTTTCTTTTATTTTCTTTTTTCGTTTATTGATTTACCAACAGGTTTCGATGAGCTTCAAAAGAAGTTTTCCCG
This sequence comes from Pogonognathellus flavescens, assembly GCA_019776165.1. Lineage (NCBI taxonomy): Eukaryota > Metazoa > Arthropoda > Collembola > Entomobryomorpha > Tomoceridae > Pogonognathellus > Pogonognathellus flavescens. The sequence goes on from JABASD010004614.1 coordinate 2,758, forward strand.
GTACCTGTTTCTTCTGTATCCTCTTTTCTGACCCTGATCTTCCTACTCCAATTCCGGGATATTCTTCAGTAGGTTTCGATATCTTTAATGGCGCATCGATGTGGTTCAAATAAGGTTTTCCCAGTGGTACATGTTTCTTCATGATCTTCTTTTCTTGGACTGTACGACTGTTACTGTTACTGTTACTAAAGTATTCGAAGGCACAGAAGCAGTTTTGTAGGTTTCTGATTACCAATCTGAAGATGTGCTTTTCCTTTTTCATTTTCTTGGGAAAGACTAAGCACGATTATCGTATCGAATTCAAAAATCCTCTCATCGTAGTTCTACCATTTTCTCCATAACTCACTAATTCTATATCTAAATCCATGAAATTTACTTTTACTAAATTCGAATTCGTTACTTGTATGGCAATTGTCGTTAATTATGGGTGAAACAAACCCAATTTCTTTCATTTGCTCATTACGGTCATTTGCTCTTTCAGAACGGATATCGTTTCTCGTGATATTAACGTTAATAACTATTTTGTTAATTAATATCAGCCTTCCAATGTTGGGAGATTTCTTCAAAATGTTTATTTCACTCCGTACCCATTTTTCTGGACGAGATTCGAACCTTCGTATATCATCAGCCCTGTCTCGATAATATCCGTGAGACCAAAATATTTTTTAGAACCATAATGTAAAGATTAATAAAATCGAGCAAATCATAATTCAATTAATTAATTCACATAGTTTCCAAATTGTAAAACTAACTTACTCTTACTCTTTTCTGCGACCAAGGAAATATTTGATTTAGTATACAACTGCTTTTAAGCAGCCAGAACTCCATGCAGTGCAGAACTGCCTTAAATGTCTCAACTTGGCTTCTTCTTTTGCATCGACCGCGACGTACTTTATAATAAAACAGACAAAATTATTGATTACGGTTTTAAAGTTTTTCGTCTTTGTAGTAAGAGTTAAAAATACGTACTTCTTTTTTAAGTTTTTTTAACACAGCTTTATTACGGAATCCCAGCTCATAACTAGGCGGTAATCCAAATATCTGCGATATTAAATAGTAATCAGTAGTCACAAATAGTTAAACATTCATTATTAACAGGAATTGACATCGTGGGAATAATAAGCGTTTCTCTCACCAACTTACAATCATTTTGAAACGAGTAGTTTACAATTCCAGTACCTAGGCTTACTTGAGGTTCGTCATAAGTTCCAAAACCGGTGGATATTTTGGCCTTAGTTTCACTGGAACAGTTGCTACCTCTGACTGTGTTCGATGTGTGGCTTCGGATTCGGACTCCTTCCTCTCGGTAGTTTGAGAGTTTGAGCGGGTGTGATAGTCATAATATTAGCTAAAGATTATTTAAAGTGTTCTTTCTACTTCCGTTTTTCGTCTTCTAGCTTTTTATCCGTCTTGTTTACCATGATTTATTGAATGCTAACCTAGAAACTTAAGATTGGATTGGCTAGTTGGGTGCCATGCGATGAAGCAATTTCGTGAAGATGGGTCATTATTTCTTTTCATTAGTGCTAACGATACTATTGCAGATAAATTGTGTTGTACAAAAAATTATAGATTATCTTGCCTGGTTGGAGTTAATTTGGCTGTTTCAAAAATTATTTGCTGTTTTGGAACTTCAATTAAAATGAGGTCAAATTCGGATATAATGTGAGTTGTTAATAAACATTGTCACATAACTGCTAGGAGACTTTAAAAATAATACAAAAGATTGATTGCTAAAATAATTACTGGCTTTTTTCATGGAATTGGATGAGACTTTCGAACTACTTCGACCTTTTATGTCATGATTTTACAAACTAAAATAAGTATAAAATCTATTATATATTTATATGATGCAGAATATCAGCGGCGGAACTGTGAAAATGATCTAACACAATCTACGAATTACAATAATGATAATTAAGTTGAACATTGTACAATTTCAAAACATCTGCTTACACTTTATTCCGGTTTGATGATAACAAAGTTGAACAGACAATCAAGTTGTTATTATGAAATATAATAGTTTAATCGTCGGCTCCCTTGACTTCTTTCTTTCCACCACGAATTCTTCCAGTTCGTCTAGCGGCAATCAAACCAACCTTACGTCCAGCAGATGTTCCTCGTTTACATGTTGAGGCCTTACCAATATGTTGATGATTACCACCACCGTGAGGATGTTCCACGGGATTCATAGCAACACCTCTAACAACTGGCCAGCAGTTACGTTTGGCCTTGTACTTGAAGTATGCACGTCCAGCCTTCAAAATAGGTTTATCAATACGACCTCCACCAGCAACTATTCCGACCATAGCTCTGTTTGCTGAAGGCACCACTTTCTTAGCTCCGGATGGCAACTTTATTCTGCAAACAAATTAAGTGCAAAAATTCAAATTAGTTGCCCGATAATCAAAATTCCCATTTGGATATGCCTCCTACTTCAAAAAGTAATCATCATGTGAGAATTTGCAATTATTTTTAATGTCTCTTACCTTGTACGCTTAGTATCTGGATTATGAGCGATTACAGTAGCATAATTTCCGGATGCACGAGCTAATCGTCCGCGATCTCCTGTCTTTTCCTCCAAATTGCAAACAATGGTACCTTCAGGCATAGTTCCGACAGGCATAATGTTTCCGATCTGAAGTGTGGCTACACAATTCACATTATTTATTACAAATCAGTTCTTGGGTTGTGATCTTGACAAATATTTTAAATACTAAGAATTTTTTAGCTATATAAGTTACCTTTGCGTCCGCAGTACACGAATTGACCGGTGTACATGCCTTCGGCAGCGATAAAAAGTTCCTTTCTCGTCTTAAATCGGTAGGGATCACGGAAGTTTACCATTGCCAAAGGAGCACCACGACCAGGATCGTGGATGATTTCACGCACTACTCCCTTAATGTAACCATGCTTTTCAGCGTAGTCCAAATGACGGAGTTTTGGGGCTCCCTTTCGGTGCTTCGTGTGAGCAACGAATACAGAACCAGCTCCTTTACGCTGAGCTCGAATAACTCGACCCATGATCTATAAACTGTAAAATACATTTTCATTTTAATGTGCACAATTCCATCACAATATTATTATGGGAAGATATTCGGGTGCTTATTATTATTCAGTCAGACCATCTAACATCTTCAATCTTAATCAAAAAGTGTAGGATGTGATGTATGATCATCTTATCTCCAACAAACACTTTTTATGATTAGGTATTCAAAAATGTGAAAAGAACTTATTAACATTAACAATTTAACGGATTACTACCAACTACAAAAATCTGGATTCAAAAGTAAAGTTGAAATTAAATTATGAAATAGAAACACAAAAACCGAAATTCAAAATTGAAAATTATGAATTAACAAACAATTGACATTAAACATTAAAATCAACAACAATTTATACGGATTTATATACAAAAATTGATGACATAATATTATTACAATATCAAATTGAAAGTGAAATATCAAACATTGATATTGACTGAATGATCAACCACCAAGACCAACCACCAACCAAGCGACAAATCAAAAATTGATAAAATAATGGTGAATAAACTAATAAATGACGTAAAAAGAACAACTTACTGGGTTTTATCAAGTGGATATTTTAATCACCCGATAATGAGTGATAGAAGATGTAAAAATTGATGACAAAAACGAATTTTAATTCGGATTTTGCCAATCTGCTGCTTCTCGCCGACTTGCAGTGCAGTTACAGGCACACAACCTAATGAAAGTCAAAACACGAGCTCGCGGACATGTTGCATTTTGTTCTAGCACCGCACGGCAAGGCAAGGGCTGAGCAACATATCCGAGACCTCCGCAGTAGGCTGAAAATAATATTACTTAGAAAGACATCCGAAATGAATGAAGGCATTATATATATTAAACCTTACTTTTTTATTTATTACTCAGGCCACATCATTTATCGATGTGAGTTTATATATATCAAATAAAATAATGTCTAAAAAATTTTTGACAGTTTGATATTATTACACTACTTTAAAAGACGGGGTTGTCTTTTAATTTATGCAAAGTAAGTAATTATGCCTAGGAAATAATAATTACTAAATAATACTATACTAATACTAAGTACTACCATACAACATCTGAGACAAGTAAATCCAATTTTGTATGACCTAAGTAGTAGTTGAAATATTTTTGTTTTTCGGAAAAATATTTCATGAATTTTACTGTTCTGCAGCTAATCTGACAAATCGGATGCTCTTTCGGTTTCGCTTGTTTGCGAGTGTGTCGGCTATGCAATCCAAGCCATAACTGCTGATGATGATTTCCTAGAGGCGCAAAATATTAAATAACATTTTTAGCGCGAATTTTAACTTTCGGCGGCCAGCTACAATAATAATCGGTCCGGAGCTGACAGAACTCCGCGTAAAAGTTGACAATTACAATCAATCCTACCTATTTCATATTTTCAGTTTTGACTGTTGACACGACAGTTGCCAGTTTTCGATTCAACTGAAAACAAGTGGAAGCTTCGTTTATCCAGGAGTAATCAAAATGACAGCTGGTTCTAGCGGTGACAATAAGCAAAAGCCTTATCATCTCAATTTACCTTGGTAAGTTTTATTTGCAGTCCGCAGTTGACTATTGACTATTGTCTTGTCACTGTCAGTTTTTTAAACCAACATATCAATCCGCGTAATATTATAATAATATAATAAAATAATATTACATAACTAATCGACTGTGATGACTTTTATTTCAAAATTAACAATAAATTGATTTCTGTTTCAGGGTTGAAAAGTATCGTCCAAATCAATTAGACGATTTAATATCACACGATGAAATCATTACTACAAGTAAGGCCTAAACTATCATTTATCAATATCAATTAAGATATGTCAGAATTTTTCAGAGCTGTCAGAGCGATTCAAGCATCGAAGTTAATAATTTATAATTACTAATGAATAAATTGATTATTGAATGTTAACTTTTAATTAACTGTACTTTTTTGTCATGTTTTACAGTTAAAAAGTTCATCAGCAAAGATAAACTGCCGCATTTGTGAGTCAATCAACTTAACTTATATGCAGATGACTATTTAATTTTTTAATGGTTAAAAAACAATCAGCAACGCTTTTAATTTTATGTTTTAGATTGTTTTATGGACCGCCTGGAACCGGAAAAACAAGTACAATTCTGGCGTGCGCTAGGCAGCTCTATTCACCGAAAGAGTTTAGTACAATGGTGTTGGAACTGAATGCTTCTGACGACAGAGGTATTGGAATTGTTAGAGGACAAATATTAAACTTTGCTTCCACCCGGACTATTTTCAAATCTAAGTTCAAACTGATCATTTTGGATGAGGCTGATGCTATGACCAACGATGCACAAAATGCATTGAGGAGAGGTACGTCGTCTTTATATTTAAAATTTAACTCAACTTAATTTCAGATTAAAATAGTAATCAGTTTTTGAAATATTTGTATACAGTTATCGAAAAATACACTGAAAATGTCCGTTTCTGCATCATTTGCAACTATTTGGGGAAAATCATTCCAGCTTTGCAGAGTCGTTGTACTCGATTTAGATTCGGTCCACTGAACTCCAAGCAAATCCTTCCTCGATTAGAATACGTCATTGAAGAAGAGAAGTATTTAAACAGAATTATTATGCAGTTTATATTTCTTTGAAGAAGAACAATATTATTTATTAGTTAATTTTAATCTTGTTTTTTTTTGACAGTTTGATTGTGAGTGACGAAGGGAAGCAAGCTTTAATGAAACTTGGAGAAGGAGATATGCGAAAAGTACTGAATATTTTACAAAGCACCGCTCTTGCCTTTGAGGATCACGTAACTACAGAAGCTGGTGATGTGAAAAAGGCGTCGTTAGACGTAGACCATTTCTATCAGTGTACCGGGTCGCCTATACCGAGTGATATTGAGCAAATCGTCAAGTGGATGTTATCTGCCGACATTTCGTCTGCGTTTAATCAAATCCATGATTTGAAAACCCGGAAAGGTCTTGCAATAGCTGACATCATGACTGAAATCCACAAGTACATAGAAAGAATAGATTTCCCTTCGGCAGTGAGGATTTACATTCTAAGAGAAATGGCAGAATTGGAATACCGCCTGGCAATCGGCACTAGTGAAAAACTTCAGTTGGGGGGTTTGGTAGCTATTTTCTACACTGCAAGAAACATGGTCAAAGTCGACAGTAATTAACAAGGTAACTAGAAATTGTTCCAATTGAGTATTGATCTAATCTTTCAGTTTTTGTAATCGTATACCTACTCTCTGTCCCCGACCCGTAATTTAATTAGTGTCACTTTCATTTTAAAAAGAGAGAACAAAATAGCTGTAAAATTTCCTTTTGTAACTTTCCACATAATAATATGCATTAATAATTATTTTTGAAAATATTCTATTAATTAACATACATTGGATTTTTATAGAAATGTATAATTGTACATCTAAAAAAGTTAACGAATAAATTACTAAATATTTACGCATTTACAATTTGTTAACCTTCATAAAAGCATTTCAGTGTTATATTTATTTTTGATTTGATTACATTTTGAGAACAATTAATTCACAATCACTACGTATTTGATTTCAATAAATAATTATATTTAATAATTCATTAATTTGACTCTTTCAGTGTTTGAAAATTGATTTTTTTCATGAATCATCTGTTGACTCTGATGTCACTGATATTACTTCTTCTTCTGTAACTGCTGCTGGTATTTTTGCCTGAGAGGGTGTTTTTACAGTTGTAGAGGGCTCAGAATTCAGTTGATTTCGAAGCTGAAGGAAAGTTTGAACTAAATATTGTACAACGTTCGTAGCGAATTTAACTCCTTGTGCTCCCTGAGCTAATCCATCGGGTTCAAGCTCTTCGGTTATATCAGCTATATCTTGACGGATACGAATAGTTCCCTATTGTTTTTGTTTTTCAGGAAAAATTAAATATTATTTATAAGTTTTTCTTTTTTGGCCAATTCTAATACTTTTCAGAAAACATGTTCAAACATTAAAACCTGAATAACTTGAGCAACATATCTTGAGGAATAGCAATAATGTGATAATATTCAGACTTACATTAGTTGGAGTGGTGTCATTGACATTTGTGTCATTCGTAATGGAAACGACGATGGAAATTGTGCTCGCACTGGCAAGGGATAACCCCAGGGAAAGAAAAAAGATAGTGCGTAACATTTTTACTTATCAATGTAGTCAACATACACTAACTAATGAATGAGGTGATTAGTTGCTGCTCCTTTTTAGCTGTTCTTTCCATGATTTACATAAGAATAGAGTTATGAATGAATAAGTAATGAAATGAGGTATATAATTAACTGTACGTCATCAAGTACGTAGTGCAGAACTCACAGGTTCAAGGTCCTATATATAGTTAAGCATATCCTTTTCACCCTTTCTCAATGACTATATTTTATAAAATAATAATAATGAATTAATAATGATTTTATCATTTTAAATATATTTATATGAGAATAATTTATTAAAGCTTCTTATGTTATTTTTTATGAAGTCTTAAATATAATAATGAATGCGAGTAGAGTAAAATCTGAATGATTTTCATATTTTGATGGCGATACAAGTTTTATTTTCAATCGTTTTGGATCGATTTGTATTCATGATTTAATTATTTAGCATTTCAATTAAAATAAATCTTGGGAAATTGACAGAGTATAAATACCAAAAATAAAACAAGTTAAATTATTATTTAAATAACAATTTAATATCGGCAGCTTTAACGGGAGGCCTATTCATTGTGTTAGTTCCACCCGTTCCAGCGGTGTTGGTTCTATTAAAACTTTGTCTAAGTCCGTTAGCTCCATTGAAAAGTCCTCCTAGGATAATATTGACAATCCCTTGAGCTAATTCAAGCCCTTGGTTTTGAGCTATAGAAGCTGCAGCCCCAGCCGCATCGTCGTCGTCTTCTTGACGGAAAATTTTCTGACGAAAAAAATGAGAAAATGAACCATTAATTAATTTACAACAATTACACCCAACTAACTATCCCCTTCACAAAAGTATTTCTTTAATAAAACTGTGAATTATAAAAACAGTTTAAGTTCAATTAAAAATTTAATCAAGTTATTTTGATAGTTTAAGTATTTAAGAAAATTCTCACTGTGATATTTGTTTCTGTAATATTTGCCGGAGTTAATACAATTTCAACCATTGTGGATGGGGGAGGGATATTGGCCGTTAGGGCAAAGGGGAATAAAACAAAAAGAAGGAAAACGAAAATCATTTTTTAGAATTTAGAGGTAGTTTTAGCTTGTAGGGATATTTCAGCTAAACAGTCTTCTGCTGTCTTGTTGGCAATGAAATGACATTTCCTGAGAAAAGGACATCTTTAATTCATCCAAAAGTTTATTCCATGTCCATAATAATAGTATAATAAAAAGCTTATCAAAATAGAATTGATTAAACTCTCATCATCTCTCTGAGTTCAAGTTCAAGGCTTCAAAGAATTTTACTAATAGTACTTTTTGTTTTGTAGGCAAATGTATTACAGTATATCGTACATCTTCATAAATTATCAGTATATCAACAGAAGTATCATTGGCATCTGTTCCACGCTTTGTTTTTAGATAGTGTCGCATTTTTTCGATGTCTTGCAGCAGTTTATCGTCGCAATGAACGAACTCTACGATGGAATTGAAGATACATGCAAGAGTTCACTTCAGGTGTAGAGGATCCTAATACTGTACAAATTAATGTAATTAATTGGCTACAGCAAGTGTTTAATTTCCATAATTGAGTATAATGACAGGTGTTGGGAATTTACCCTTCATTTGTCTTTTAATTTAATTAGAATTTTTTTGCCATTCCACGGACATTATCGTTTCTCCCTGCATTGAAATAATATCGTGCAGTTCAATACTGCTATAAAAATTTATAAAAATATTTAAAAGTACAAAATTACTAATTAAAAATGTTTCTTCCAATTTATTTTATGTTATTTGCTGTAGCTGCGACTTTGCCTGCTACAGGCAAGGACCAAGAACTTGTAGCTCCTCTCACAGCAGAAGATTTAAAAGACATTGACAAAATCATAGTGAACATTACTGTTGTGGCGGTAAGTAACCCGGTTTTATTTATTTGTTAAAAGTTAAACCGTTTTATAAATGTCAGTTTAATATTTTAGAAGGAAAACAGTAAGGGGACGCGTCAGGAAGATATCGATGAAGATGCAATCACGGACATTGCTGGGGACAGTGGAGGGTTGAAACTTGCAACCCATATTGTTAATTTGTTGCTGGGAGGATTAGGAGGAATTGGAATGACTCTGGGGGGTGGAGGCGGAGGAGCAGGGGGAGCCGGTACTGCGGGAACTGCAGCTGGAAGTAGACCTAAATCACTTTAATCATTCTGAAAATAAAATGTTAAATTAAATTCGTTCATTTTCGAATTAAAATCTTAAGTTTACCTTTTTACATCTGTGCATCATTTGCAATCAGTTTATTTGTCAATTAACAAACAATTAGGTTTAATTGTCAGTTTCATGAAATTCAGGATAACAGATGATTTGAGTGATCAAATAATGCATAACTAATTTATGATGCATCCAATTAAATAAAACATCATTCATATACCATTCCAATCAGAGGCGTATCTCCGCATGGGCTCACCGGGCATGAGCCCCGGAAAAAGGGGTCGTTTGACAAAATTTGCGGCAGAAGACTGCAAATTTTAGTGTTTTTTGGGCTTAAAGCCATCCTAGATGAATTGAGCTCCTCCCATTGCAAAATCCTAGATACGTCCCTGATTGAATGAACACTAAGGCTCCTTTGCACTTTACATTTTAAAAACATTAATAATAAAAACTGTTCAAATTCCTCAACATCAATGACTATGACATTTACTTTTATGAGAATCGCAGTAAAACTAAAATGCTTTCAGAAATAATTATGTGAGGTTGAACACAAAAGTAAAAACTTTCGCTTGAAATGTTATTTTGTTTATAAAAATTGACACTTCCCTTCTTTATTTATATGAAAATTACAAAATAGTATGTTATGTTATAATAAATTAATCAAATAACAAAATTTTAACGTAATACTTAAATAATAAACAGTAAAATAACATAATAATTAATGTAACCACTTATTTTTTAACAAATTCCAAGTCATAAATTGAAAAAAAAATTGCATGACATTTTTATACATAAAAAGTGTTGTATAAGGTGATACTATGTAAATGATATTATAACATTTACATGTCAATGCCATGTCAATGCGTCAAATGATGTCAATGCGATGTGCCAAGAACAACAAGAAAAGGCAATTCTTTAAAAAACTGGACTTTAATTAGCTCTGCTAACTTCTTGTTGAAATGGCATTTTATGTGACCCATTCATAAGTTCTTCTGAATAAAATAAAAATACCACAATTCGAACAATATCTTATCCATTGTAAATTCTAGAATTAATGTTTAAAATAGATTCAATAAATAAACTGCACAATGAACATTGGAACATTGGAAGTGCTTTTCTCAAGCGCGGATTCTAAAATTAAAATTTCTAGCCGATTCAATTAATTTCTATGCACGGAACATCATTTGAAGAGATTTCTCAAGTGTGGATTCTAAAATGACGATTTAAATTTGATTTCTGATTAAAATCTTTTTTGCAAACTGAACATTTGAAGAGCTTCTCTCCAGTGTGGATTCTCATATGAACATTTAAATTTGATTTCATATTAAAATCTTTTTTGCAAACTGAACATTTGAAGAGCTTTTCTCCAGTGTGAATTCTCATATGAACATTTAAATGTGATTTCGTATTAAAATCTTTTTTGCACACTGAACATTTGAAAGGCTTTTCTCTAGTGTGGATTCTCACATGACGATTTAAATTTGATTTCGTATTAAAATCCTTTTTGCACACTGAACAGTTGAAGGGCTTTTCTCCAGTGTGGATTCTCATATGACGATTTAAATCTGATTTTCCATTAAAATCTTTTTTGCACACTGAACAGTTGAAAGGCTTTTCTCCAGTGTGAATTCTTACATGCTGATTTAAATCTGATTTCGTATTAAAACCTTTTTTGCAAACTGAACATTTGAAGAGCTTTTTTCCAGTGTGGATTCTAATATGACGATTTAAATTTGATTTTCCATTAAATGTTTTTTTGCAAACTAAACATTTGAATGGCTTTTCTCCAGTGTGGATTCTTAAATGATAATTTAAATTTGTTTTCTGATTAAATTCTTTTTTGCAAACTGAACATTTGAAGGGCTTTTCTTCAGTGTGGATTATCATATGATTATTTAAATTTGATTTCTTATTAAAATCTTTTTTGCACACTGAACATTTGAAGGGTTTCTCTCCAGTGTGAATTCTTGCATGATCATTTAAATTGCTTTTCCAATTAAATTTCTTTTCACAGAATGAACATTGAAAGATACATTTCTTTTTGTTTGTTTTGTTTTGGGGTTTACGAGTTTTTGTTGGATTTCTTCTCATAGAAATGGAATTAACTTTTCTGTCTGTATGACAAGTTTTGTTGTGCAACTTCAGCCCTGCGTTCAAAAGAAATCTGCGTGGGCAATGTGTACAGCTGAAAGATTTTTTGTGAATTAACAAATGAACTTGCAAATTGAGATCGGAATAAAACCGTTTTGTACAAAATGAACAATGATGAGACTTCTGTGAAACATGAGTCTTTTCATGAATGTTCAAAAACAGTTCATTTGGAAATATCCTCTGGCAAGTTTTGCAGTCATAGTGAACATTTTCATTTAGCTTTTGCAAAGTGTCCATTGAGTCAAAACTGGAAGAAGAAGCAGCTGAAGAATCGCTGTCACTCAGGGAATTTCCGGGAGACTCTTCAAAGCTTTCTAGATCTTCATTTTTAATTTGATGGAAAGTTTTGGGAGGATTATTTTCTTTAATTGGTTGCTCTGTTTGGAATTGCTGTTGCGAGTGATGACATGAGGGAGGAAGGTGTTTATTGAGATGGTGTTGTAATAGGGGGTCACTGGCCACCATCTGGTCGCAATTGACACAGGCACAATCACTTTTGTGTGAACTACGAAGATTCCTTTCAGAGTGGAGAATTGAATCGGAATTTTGTTCACAAAAGCGACAAGCCAAATTGAAATTGTACAAAGAAT
>JABASD010004615.1:0-14868 GCA_019776165.1 Pogonognathellus flavescens
CAAATCGGTTTCGTTTAGTTGAAATACAATTGTGTCAAAACCGATTTTTTTAGTTGGAATACTCCCAATTGTGTCAAAAACGATTCTTTAAGTTCAAATACTCCCAATTGAGTCAAAACCGATTCTTTTAGTTGAAATACTCCAAATTGTGTCAAAACCGATTCTTTTAGTTAAAATATTCCCAATGGTGTCAAAACTGATTCTTTTAGTTGAAATACTCCGAATTGTGTCAAAACCGATTCTTTTAGTTAAAATACTCCCAATTGTCTCAAAACCGATTCTTTTAGTTTAAATACTCCCAAATGTTTCAAAACAGATTCTTGTGGTTAAAAAATTCCCAATTGTGTCAAAACCGATTCTTTTAGTTAAAATACTCCCAATTGCGTCAAAATTGATTGTTTCAATTAAAATACCCACTATTTTGTCAAAATTGATTCTTTCAGTTTAAATATCTACAATTTTGTCAAAATTGATTCTTTCAGTTGAAATACCCACTATTTTGTCAAAATTGATTGTTTCAGTTGAAATACCCACTATTTTGTCAAAATTAATTCTTCCAGTTTAAATACCCGCTATTTTGTCAAAATTGATTCTTTCAGTTTAAATACCTACTATTTTGTCAAAATTGATTCTTTCAGTTGAAATACTATCAATTTTGTCAAAATTGAATCTTTCAGTTTAAATACCTACTATTTTGTCAAAATTGATTCTTTCAGTATTAATACCCACTATTTTGTCAAATTTGATTCATTCAGTTTACATACATACTATTCTGTGAAAATTGATTCTTTCAGTTGAAATACCCACTCGTGAGGTCCCGTAGGACTGCTTGATGTTAGTTTTATATTTGCATCTGTAATAGTAATATTATTGAAACGACTGATGAAATTAATACTTTGACAGAAATGTGATTGTTCGCCTTTTTCGGCTGACACCAAAAACAATTGCAGCGTGGATACGACCAAGGAAACCCGAAGGAGGCGACACAATTCGCAAATTCGAATGCTCTTTTTGTAATAAAACTTTTGCCAACCGTCGTAACAGGACAATCCACGAACGAAGTCATACGGGAGAAAAACCGTTTAAGTGTTCATTCTGTGAAAAAAGTTTTGCAACCAAATGTCGTTTTCTCCGCCACTTGCAGACGCACACGGGTGAAAGACCCTACAAATGCTCGCTGTGTGAAAAAGACTTTGTTAGGCGTGACGTTCTCAAGAGTCATATAAAAAGCTGTCACGAGAAAGAAAAATCTCACTTCTGTTTCTTCTGTGACAAAAGTTTTTTTTCACTGGGGGGATTAACAGAGCACATGATAACACACACCAAAGAGAAGCCTTACGAATGCAAAATATGTCAGAAAAGGTTTTCATGCTACAAGTCACGTATTACACACATTGCGAGATTTCATGGTGCAAGAAAATTACACCCATGTTCATTGTGTGGGAAAATGTTGTCAAATATTTGCTATTTGCGTCGCCATTTGCAACTTCATACGAATCCCAGAAATGTTAAATGTTCTTTATGTCCTAGAGCGTACGTTAATGACAGACTCCTAAAAATTCACATCGCAAATTATCATCAAAAGAAAAAACTTTTCTGCAACTTTTGTGGTAAAGGTTTCGATCCGCAGGGATTAACCGTTCATATCAGATATCACACTGGAGAAAGGCCTTACAAATGCGAAATTTGTTCCAAAGCGTTCCGCAATTCCAACACACTAAAAGCCCACAAAGTAATCCACAACCCAGAAAGGCCTCACAAATGCACCTTGTGCGAAAAAAGTTTTAAAACTTTAGGAAAAGCCAAGCTTCACATCCAGACTGTACACTGCACAACTCGTAATTTTCAGTGTTCCTTTTGTGAGAAAAAGTTCAAATCCAAAAGGGAGTCGAAAATTCATGAGAAATCACACAACGAAGAAAGACGTTACAAATGTTCAGTATGTGACCTCCGATGTAGAACCACTTCCCAGTTGAAAACCCATGCATTAATTCACACCACAACTGACAAATCATACAAATGTTCATTTTGTGACAAAACTTTTGCATTCAAACAAAACTTAAATAACCATGAAAAAATCCACACAAGAAACAAAGATAAACTCCATCCGTGTTCATTTTGTGAGAAAAAGTTTGAAACGAGCGTAGGTAGGAAAAACCACGAAAGAGACACTCATGCGGTTAAAAACCATAAATGTATGTTTTGCGTAAGAGTATTTTCCACTTCCCATTTAAGAGATGAGCACCTGAGAAGAATTCATCTCAAAGAAAAACCGTTTTCATGCACCTTCTGCTCCAGAACATTTGTCAATTCAAACGCACTTAAACTACACACAGCAACTCACACTGAAATAAAACCGCACAAATGTTCATTTTGTGAAAAAGGTTTTCCAACAAAACATCGTTTGTTTTCTCATTACAAAACTCACACCGGGGAAAGACCTTGTAAATGCACTTTCTGTGGTATACGATTTTGCAATAAGTATGTTCTGGATAACCACATTCGACGTATACATTTAAAAGAAACAACCCATGTTTGCACCATTTGTGACAAAAATTTTGATGATCTTCATGGGTTAAAGCGTCACATGGAAACTAAAATCCATAAGCGGAAAGCACAGTGACATATTTTGAAAATTATTATTTTCGGTTTTCGAACTATAAATTTAACATATTTTATATTTCTGATTAGTTAAAGCTGTTCATTTATAAATTTACTACATATATTTAGTTCGAATTTCAGAAACTCGACATACTCTTGTGAAATATATAGTGATTTGGCTATTTTTAATGTGATGAAGACGAAGATATATACGATATACAGAAGATGAGTTGATAATTTCAAACAGTGGAATATCTACAACTGGAAAGTCAATGCACATACATAACAACTTAATATTTCGAAATGGGGGGGAGACATTACAATAAAACAGTGCAGTTATATATTAAATCAGACACTGGCAAACATGTAAATATTTAAAAATGCTTTTGTAATAAATAAATGTAATTTTCAAAAGTTTATGCACATACATATTTCTACCGTGTAAAATTATAAATCTTAATATTAATTTAATTAATTAGTACTAATTCACCCCGTGCATGTATATTCACTTTCAGTCAGAACATTATGACTGGCGAAGAGTTCTAGGATTGACGGGAAGATGAGAACAAAATGTGCGGACTGAAGAAGCGTCAAGATGGTAAAATATTCGACAGTTCAGAAGTAATTACGTAAACACCTCTGTGCAGTGTCTATAGATAGAATAAATTAAAATCTTTATCTATCATTTGTGATCTTCTGTTCGTGTTCTTTCGTCTATCACCATCAATAATTCTCTAATCTGATTTTCCGCTAATTATTTATTTGAAAACGATAATTTTTAATTTTGGCGATGCGTTTCGGGTTTAATTACTTGGTTTGATTGCAATTTAATGATAATGCTTATAAATTTTCTTTTACATTCTATTAGAACTATAAAAAGTTAAAAGTTCAAATACATTAGCTTCATACATTTGTGTCTCATATTACACAATGGAAGAGAAAATAATAATTTCACAATCTCACTATATATGTATAGGTATAATCTTGTTACCTACCTCTTCAATTGTATTTTTGTATTAGGAGTTAATCTTTGCCAAAGGAAGAAAACGCAACGTCAATTTGTCATTCTATCAGTCTGAAAAAATTAGTTTTTATTGAATTTGTTGGGGCAGGTGTCTTGATAGAAAGGAACTTCCTCCTTTGGATTGAACCCAAGTTTTGCGATATAATCCAGAGCCATTTTCTTCTCATCAGGTTTCAGAACATCTGCCGTCGACCAGATATTCCAACCCACTTGCCCATCTGGGAAACACCAAGTTGTGGCAATAATGTTATCAACGTAATGGTTAAAAGTTGTCACATCTGCACCTGTAAAAATTTAAATAATAATATACATAATATATCATATAAGTAAATATATAAATATAATTGTAGTACAAAATACAACTACGTTATACTTAATTATTAATAGCCTGAAGATTAAAAGCCGTTCACAATTTATTACGCAAATTAAAATGAATATATGTGTTGGAAAAATTGCCTGAGTGATTATTCACTTACTGTATTTAGTGGCTTTGTTGACGAAGACGATTTGCATGGCTCCTTTGGTTTCCGGGTGCACAACGGCTTTCAACTCCGCCTTTTCACCTCCATACCCGTAAACCGTTGCTTCAGCGTGACCTTCCTTGTATTCAATGAGAACTCCCGCACAAAGTTTAGAGTAGTCCTCCTTATCATCTTCCACATCTCTTCCGTGAATAACACTCGCTATTTTCTGACGGGCAATTTTGTTGCCAATGTGAATGTGTCGTTCGTTAGTAGTTTTCGCCTCAAAATTCTGCAATTTAAGTAATTTTAATTACTTTTTTAAAGTTTTTTCGCGAAACTCTATTTTCATTTTAATTCTTAATAATATATATTCGATAGGTGGAAATGTTTATATATTTTGTTACCCATTTGCTACTGTTACTTGTCTTGGAGTTACTGACAGGCGGATGGTTAGCACAAATGCCTTGGTAATTTTCTGGTTCGTCGTCGGGCCCCGCGGGTGCAGCTGAACCATTCAATACAAAATTCAACAGTACTGCTAACAATATTATTACCTCGGTCGCTGACGTTTTACTTTTTCGGAACATTTTAGTGAAGGATTTCAACAAAGATCAACGAATGTTAAAGTGTAAAATTTTTATTTAATTTCTGGCTATATATACTTCGAGTGAGGCATATATTTGCTTATTTATTGCAAATGAAAATATTTTTAATTGCCATTTAAATCATTCACATTGGTTGTAATTAACTTGAATCTTCAAGTCTTCAATAATACACAATATGTGACCGACGAAACCTTTTGCAATTGTCCACCACGCGTTGTTGTTGACACGATGGTAATTAAAATGAAAAAGCATGTCTACATGACAATAATAATACAAAAACTCGTCAATATGGTCCAAAAGAAATATTTGGACGATCTGGACAAAACTAACACATTTTGTTGGTTGCAGTCAAAATCGTTCTAACAGTCGTCGTAAGATACATTATAGAAATATAAAACAGTGATTTCTTAATTACAATATCATATTGTGTGGGCAGACAATGCGGAGTCTAAAAAAATTTAAAAAAAGTCTCAGCCTATTCATTTAGTGATTTCAGTGTTATGTTTGAAACACATACATTCTTTCCGCCGTTAACTTTTGTTGGTCATAGTTACGTTTATTAATGTATCATTCATTACGTACTAAACTAATAATATTATTCACATGTAGACATAATTCAAATCGCTTTGAAGACCATTAGCCAACTTCATGAAAGGAATAAAGTGAAATATTTCTGTGTAACAACAACCGACCTCATCTAACAACCATTGCATTGTGTGCGGGGATTCTAGGTTAGGAACGCGAGAGCAGCTATAAAGGAAAATGAAAAAATGAATGTATTGTAATTGCGATGAAACATGTATCGCCTGACCGAATTATTACAATGAACGCATGTACATAAAATTCTTTTTAGGAGTAGATTATATAATGATGGAAAATTATAGATGCACATAATTTAACTCCTAGGACGCGGAATACACAAATGACAGAATTTTGGGAGTTGATTTAAGGAATACTGTAAAGAAATACAATTACATTGGAATTAAGCTAAAAGAAAAAAATGATATTCGATGTCAATAACTAGGTTTGTCGTTTAGTTAGCCTTAATAGTAAACGTAAAATCCATTGGTTTTTCTGGGCTTCTTCGGGTAAAGGAGTTTTTTGGGGGTTATTGAGGTTTCGGGGTATTGGGTTTTTTCACGGTCAGGAGGAAGCAGAAAATTCGAACTCTTGCCATATACAGAAACAGGGTGATCGGAGTGAATGTATCTCATTTCGCAAAGCTATAACTTTTTAATGACAATGAATTTTATTGTAGTGACATCAAATGAAAATGGAAAACAAAGGTTTTGTTTTTATAGGAACTATCTCAATCCAATACTAAGCAAGCATTTACCATAAAAACATTTGTTATTGATTCATCTCAAAAAACCACAATTTTTAGGTTCTTTTTAATTTGTGAACGCTGATTGGAACATTTTTGTATTAGTGAATGAGTTGATAGGAAACAGAAACGAAAGACATTAGTAGCAAGTGAGTTTAAATGGAAAAAAACAGAATGAGTTCTTAATTTTATTTGAAATCAGGCGGAAGTACTGCCAATGTCAATTGTTGCGGATAGTTACAAAATTCATGAAAACAAGCATATAACTCCAAGCAAACGGCTGTACGAGCACAAAGACTTTTGTTTAAACGATTCCTTTGGAAGGAAGGCCAAACGATACAACCGTTTCCAAAGTAACAAAACGAATCAAAGATTTTGTGCTAAGGGCGAACTTGGCATATTTTTGAGATGACATTTTGCAATAATTTTTCGGATTTATAATGAAAGTATGAGCCCCTCAATTGTTAATTATAGTTACGCTCCTGCTGCAATGTGTACCTCTATATATGCCTAATGCCTAAATTTTTTACACATTGTAAATCATTTTTTATAGATTTCGTCTTTTGCGATTTGATTTTTCAACTTCTGCCTGTAATTAGTAATTCCACACCAATAAATTGGTGGGTTAGACCAATTATGTGCAACATTCATTGTTAACATTGCAAAAATCGACATTCCTATTTAATAATTTAATGTATGAATTCTGCGTCGAATTTAAAATTAACAAATATTCAAACACAAAGCGTCGAAAATATAATTATTAATTCATGATTTAAACAAACTGCTGCAAATCAAGTTTTCATAGATTTTTATAATCAATGAAGTCAATGATAAATAAATAGAATGGTCTCATTATATTGATTTATTAACAATTTCATTTGATACATATATTACAGGAACCAATGTACCGAATGTCATATTAAAGTAGGCATACAATAATATAATGCATCTTACTTCAATATTTGTGATAAGTGTTTCGTTTAAATCTTTATTAATTAATTATTCCCTGAATTGCAATATTTTAATTAAAAATATCATCAAAAATACAAAAGTGTTGAAATTATAACTGTTTATTTCCGGGTGATATTGTGGTACTGTTACCGTGTGGAAGAGACATGATCCCATATCTACACCGACTACCACATTGCTGTATTTCCAATTGTATTTACAATGCAATCTTGAATTCATTTTTTCCAGTAATTGCGATTTTATTGAAAGTATTTGTATTATTTTTTTGTATTTTAAAATTGCTTTAAACTAAACTAATTAATTATTGTTCATTACAGTTTTCCTTTACCAAAAGAATAAAACAACGTAACGTCATTTTGAATCGTTACCTCATTTAGTTTTTGTTGAATTTGTTGGGGCAGGTGTCTTGATAGAAAGTAACTTCCTCCTTTGGATCGAACCCAATTTTTGCGATATAATCCAAAGCCTGTTTCTTATCATCCGGTTTTAGAACATCTGATGTCGACCAGATATTCCAACCCACTTTCCCATCAGGAAAACACCACGTTGTGGCAATAATGTTATCAACATAATGGTTGAAAGTTGTCACCTCTAAACCTTTACAAAAAATCAAATTTCGATTATCAATCCTTTCAGTTTTCAAAAGTATTCATAATTTTTCAATAAGTCTCACGCGTAAATAAATTGACGTGTAATTAAATTGACGTGTAATTAAATTGACATGTAATTAAATTGACGTGTAATTAAATTAACGTGTAATTAAATTAATGTGTAGTTAAATTAACGTGTAATTAAATTGTGTAATTAAATTGACGTGTAATTAAATTAAATCGGAAACTTACTGTATTTAGTGGCTTTGTTGACGAAGACGATTTGCATGGCTCCTTTGGTTTCCGGGTGTACAGTGACTTTCATCTCTGCTTTTTCACCTCCATACCCGTAAACCGTTGCTTCAGCATGACCTTCCTTATATTCAACAAGAACTCCTGCACAAAGGTTTGAGTAATCTTCTTTGCCATCGTCCACATCCCTTCCGTGAATAACACTCGCTATTTTCTGACGGGCCACTTTGTTACCAATGTGAATGTGTCGTTCGTTAGTAGGTTTCCCTTCCAAATTCTGTAATTTTGTTGAAAAACATTTTTGCATACTCTCAAGTTTTATTTGTATAGTTGCCGTTTTTAAATTGAATTATTTAGATTTTAAGTAGTTACCCATTTGCTGCTGTTGTCCGTCTTGGAGTTACTAACAGGTGGATGGTTAGCACAAATGCTTTGGTAATCTCCCGGTTCGTCGTCGGTCCCAGGTGCGGGTGCAGCTGAACCGTTCAAGGCAGAATTAAACAGTACTGCTAATAATATTATTAGCTCTGTCACTGACGCTTTACCGTTTCGGACCATTTTAGTGAAGGATTTCACCAAAGCCCCACGAATTGTCAAGTGTAAAATTTATAAACCATTTTGGTTTATTTATACTCTACGATTGATGCATACTTTTATCTTTTTGCGTGTAAAATATTTTTAATTCAGGTTTATAAAACATTGGCTTTGATTAAAATTACCAAACATACTATTATTCCTAGGAATCTATTCATTTGTTGATAAAGTGCTTTTGTTCGAAACAATAAAATTGATTACTGTGTCTGAATGGCAATAGTAAATTTAAAAATATTTATAATAAAAATATTTATATCGACAGAAAATAATTCAATAACATTTGTTTACTCGTTGTAATAAAATTATAAAACTTAATAGTCAACAAAAATTACAGTATCTTATTGTGTGTGTGTGGCATTTAACTTTTGCGGATGGGATGACAAAGCGGAGTCTCAAAAAGTAATTAAGCCGCCTTTTCAATGTTTTGTTTCAAACAGATTCATTATTTTTGTAGTTAGTTGGTTAGTCATACTTATAATCAGGCGCGTAACTAGCATTGCCATTTGGTAGGGTCACAAAAAATTTGAGGGTATTAAAATTGGTTATTTGCGGTATTCGGCCGCAAATGACCTATCTTTTGGGCAATTGGGGATCCTTCTATATACGCTCTACATAATACTATGACAAATAATTAAGAACATTTCATTCATTGTTATTGCTCACGAGGCCACACACTTCATGAGAAATAAAGCTATACAATTCTAAATACAACAGCATAACTAGTCACCTAATCCAACATAGTAATGAAAGTGATGGGAAATTGTAGTTTAGGAGCAGCGCTGCGATACAGGAAATTGAGGAAATTAAAAACGTGAGGTGCATTGAGATGAAACGGATGTCGCGTGACCACAGGATTAAAATTAAACTACCTAAAACAAATACTTTATAGCTACAAAAAATTTGGAAGAGAGAGAGAGAGAGAGAGAGAGAGAACAGTATTAAGTGGACGGATAAAATTACACCCTAAATATATGGAAGGCAAAAAATCAAGGCGATAATTAAAGTACGCAAATATATTATTTGTCTTAAAATCCGTTTTTTGGGCTGAAATTGAGATTTGCTTAAGATATATATATGTATTACAGAAAAAGTATAAAACCGTAATGCTTAATCTAGAAGTTATGCAGTTTTTGCACCATCTCAAAATCAACGTATCAACGGTTTATTGCATACACGTGATCTTGATGACATTTGTTATCTGTTTACCTGCTCACCATTGCAGAGAAGTGCGAAAAAAGTAACTTTATAATTGCTATATTGCGTGTAATTATGTGATTTGCATGATCAAAAGGTAAAATGCAATATTGCGTGATAATAAAAATACAACTTTCCACATTATCGATATTCTTTCAATGGGTGCAGTTTATTAGGTTATTAAATGACTTTAATTGGGATTTCCAAGATATATCTGCTTGTTTAATGGGCATTCTGCACCATCACTGGAGAACCGGTTCAGCTTTTTTATTTAACTTTAGTTTATATATTACTTTGTGAGGAGAGGAGAAAAAAATGTTGACTTAGATATGTCAGAGTACCTACAATATCACGATTTTCACGTTGTATAGAGTACATTGTTTTAAATTGGCATATATCGCCTTTTTAAAAAAAATTAAACATCTTTTTCCATAAGAGAAACATAATAGCCATAATTAAAAATATAAGTATATCGTAACTTATGGTATAGATTATAGATTTATGCATTTGTGGACAGGAGAAAACTTACCCGTCCAGTTAAATAATATTTTAATATATTTCGGCTCGGCACTAATTATATATCGGTTGACACGCTTATAAAATATAGCAAAACCATAATAATAATGTAATGAAATGTTACACAGCTAAATAAATATAATATTTTAAGTGAATAGGTATTTTCTGAATATCTTGAGGCAGACCTATGCTGCCAGGCATCATAGTACCAATAACAATACCAGCCAGTTGATATACTCATTATACTTTTGTTAATTATTGTTGACATACGTTAATTTGATTAACTTAATATTCATTAAATAATTAATTAATGCAATGCAATATCTGTAGTCTGTAGTACATTTACATTAATATTAAAATAAAACAAGAATTATCTGTGTTGAAATTCATATTATAATTATTAGCATACATCACACACATACATCATTCAATGCACGTTTCCGTCTCACGTTGTACAACCGAGAGTTGCGTAGCGGCAAAGGAGACAAAAATTAAAATCGAACTAAATATCGGAATGTAAGAATTAAATCTTCTCACAGGACAATTTGAAATACAATTACTGAAATAAAAATCGGTTGATTTGATAAAATTAATTTTGGCAGAAACATCTGGGAACTGAATGGGAGGTATTTTAAAAGGAGGGTCATAGTAAAGATGAAAGAGGACTACCAAATTTGAATTTCTTAAATAAAACACTATACAATACTTCAGCAGACACTTTTCAACTTCGCCGTATCAGGTAATTTTGTATTGAATTAAATTAAATTTTCAGTTATCGACATTTGTTTCAGTTAATAGCGTCAGTAGAGAAATGTGATAATGTGTATTGTTTTCTTTCTAGAAACAGAATAATTATTAAAAATAAAATTCAGCCAAAAGAAAGACTAAATGTTGAATAAGTTTCCAGTTCCCACGGACGACGGAATCAGCAGTCAACACTCAACAGTTACTTCATAATATGCCCAAAATACCGAAACCCACATTCCGAAGATATATTGACTATTGACAACGGTCCTGGATAGATGAAATTAAGCCACTCCATTCACCAGTATTTTATTCGAGCCTGACACCTGAGAATTCAGAATTGGTACTATTTTCATATTTTGGTCATCTAAAGCGGTACATTCATGTAAATATTCATGATTATTTAGAAAAATTGGAATTTTTGAACGACAAAGATGTCAATTAAAAAATTATTGACATTCTGCTTTGCAAGTTTGAAGTTTGAAGCATGTTTTTTAACATGATGTGTATTATTTATTTTAGATCGAAACAAAGTTGCTGTAGTTAAGGGGATTTCGACAATAGTTAATCCTGCGTGACGATGTATCCAGATCCTTCTAATCTGAAGAGTTACGAGAAATTCTTACTCAGTAAATGTGCAACATGTTCTATAAGTTTCAAAGAAGGCAGTCCAAAGGCTACAAAGTTGAGAATGCTAAGAAACGAAAAAAATTCTGCCGAAACTGCCGACTACCTGGAATTAACAAATATTGAAGTATTTTCATTCATCTTTGGGATGACCACTTCCAAATTTACTTCCAACCTAATATCCGATTTACAAGATATCATCACACCGGAAGATTATGCCGAAATGACAGCAAAACTGTTATTTAATAATATCTCTGATATTACCAGCTGGGCTTGTTTAGCTTTGTGTCAGTCATGTGCTCCAAAATTAGCGGAGTTGTACAGTGCTCATAAAGAATTTTCAAATAATTTGGCATTCAACTCGTTTGTATCCAAAGCCACCCTTGGCAACCGTGCAAATGTTAATGACACAATTCAACCTTACGAGAGCAACATTGATATTCTAAAAATTGAGGACGACACTTGTGATGTTAAATTGGAAAACGAGAACGAGACTCTCAACTCTGATTGTTCAGATTATGAAAATTTTCCTGCTTCACCTCAATCACCACCCGACTTCCTCCAAAACGATGATGAAAAGGCCACAAACTGTAAGATAATAAATCGGCATTTATTTTGTAACACATAAATAGGATGATTAATACTTTGATTCTTTAATTCATTGGCGAATGTTGCATTTATCGACGGGCATAGAATTTCTTCGGTAACTTGGTAGCCTGGATACCGGGAAGATAGCTTCCTGCCCCTGCCCAGGCATCCTGGATCCCGGTATGCCAGTTACCGGGAAGAAATCAGAAATTCTATGTCCGTTTATTGAGTACTTACTGTGTTAAAATTCACAATGTTTTGAAACTGCTGTATTTCATGTTCATTTATTTGTTGCCAGTTGTGAAATGGTTTAATATTTTAAAACTTTTACAGTGGTGGAGGAAAACCCCTTTTCTGATGACAAGCAGGACGACGAAACTAAGAACACTTCATCCCCGAGTGGATGGTTTTGCAAAGATTGTGATATTCAATTTACTAGTGACTATGCCAGCTCAGTTCACAAAATCGAACTTCACGGTGCTTCACCTCAATCACAATCGTCCTCAAACCTACAAAAAGATCATGATGACACTGCAAATTGTAAGATGACAATAAATTAGCCGATAGTAATTCTTTCATGTTTTCTTAATCAAGTTTGTTTAAAAGTAATTTCGAAATTGTTTCAAATAATCAGTTGTTTCTTTATTAGTGTTGCTTCAATACTATTTATAATCTCTTACAGTGGCGGAGGAAAACCTGATATCTGTAAACAACCAGAATGACAAAACTAAGAACAATTCACTACCGAGTAGATGGCTTTGCAAGGATTGTGATATTCAATTTACTAGTGACTATGCCAGCTCAGTACACAAAATTGAATTGCACGATGCGATAAAGCTGGACATTTGCAGGGAAACAGTTAAAGGACCCCCTTTCCGTTGTCCAATATCTCCTTGTGACAAAAAATTTGCAAAACAACAAGGTGTAAAATATCACTGTTTGCAAAAACATCGCGTGAAACTGCTAACGTCTAATGATAGTGAAGAATCCTCCTTCTGTAGCATTTGTCGGTTTAGTTTTCCAACAAAATTGGGTTTGAGTTTACATCGGGCCAAAGTTCATGCCAAAGGAAAAACAGAGGAACTAAATCAACACGTGGATTCCCCTGAAAGAAGAAAAAAATGTCCCCGATGTCAAAGTGAATTTAAATCGATTCAAGAATTGCAACGGCATGGATTGAATTCGCACTTACCTAATCTGCTTCTGGACAAACTGGAAATTGCAATCGATACAAAAGTACGGTGTCTTCAGTGTCAATTAAGTTTCGAAGGAATAGCAGATTTCAATTCTCACTGTGAAAATCAACATCAATGTTCAAAAGTGCCTACTAAAGATATACTGCATAATTCCGACCGTTCATCAGCATTTTTAAAGGCGAGAACTAGATTTATTAATAAAACTTCGCCAAGTTCAGATTCTAAAAAAAGTGCGAAAGTTTTAAAACGCGTTTTAAATCGTGATGACATTTCTCAACGAAAAACTGAAGATGATCAATTAGAAGTGCATACTGAAGTGGTGAAAGGGCCACCCTACCAATGTCCGAAATGTTCAAATTCTTACAAAAAATTGGAAATACTGAAAGGTCACTGCCAGAAAGCTCATCAATTACAACTGCCGGTTCAGCGAAAAGTTAAATACTTGAATGTTCCTTGTAGCGTTTGCTCCACGATTTTTAAAAATATCACGGCATTGAAGAATCACAATCGAATGGCTCACAATCTTCTCTACATTTGTACAACTTGTTACAAAGGATTTGAAAATGAAAGTTTACTAAATATTCACGCAGACGAACATGATCCAGAAAACATGATTGCCAATGTGAATTCCGAAGAGTCCGACCCAATTCGAAATACACCACAGAAAATTACAACTAATATCCACAGGAAAACTGTTAATCTGGACGGGAAAACATTTGCATGTACTTATTGTGACCTGGAATTTACAAACGGGTCTGAGTTTGAAAACCATGTGGCGGAAATACATAACAAATTCAAGTGTTGCCATTGTTTTCGTAATTTTTCATCAATGCAATTCCGTGAAATGCATTCTAAACGTCACTCAGTGAATTTCCCTAATGCTCGTTGCGAATTTTGCGAAAAAGACTTTTCCAACGTGGGTCATATGCAGAAACATCAGCAACATCATCATTTCCAAGAGTTGATGTTACCCGAAGTGAAAGAACAGTGTCATTTGTGTGAAAGATGGTTCAGATTAAAATCTCATTTAAACTTCCACATTCTGAACGATCATGCGTTTGAAAAACCCTACAAATGCGAAAAGTGCGAAAAATCTTTTGCGGACAGCAAGTTTCTTTCTTCTCACGTTAAAAGAGCCCACGAGAAGGAAAAAAGATTGAAATGCCCTCACTGTGATATGAGATTTGCTTACACAAGGCGGTTGGATATCCACGTAGTTGGACATGGTGAAGAACGGCCTTTTGTATGTGATTTGTGTAAAAAAGGTTTTAAAAGAAAATATGAACTTGTACAACATATGATTATTCACGGTCCTTCAGTGACAAAATTCTTCTGCGAAAAGTGTGGCTCTGGTTTCAAAAGAAAAAATCATTTCAATGCACACATGTTGAAACATGAAGACCAAGAAAAACAAGCGTCATTTGACTGTCAAATTTGTGGAGTCAAATTGAAACATTCATTTTCTCTGAAACTGCATTTAAAATTGAAGCATCCTGCGGATAACACAGGAAAATACTTCTGCAAATCCTGCAATCAGAACTTCAGAGACAAGGGAAGATTTTCCCGTCATATCAAAAGCA
>JABASD010004616.1:0-14863 GCA_019776165.1 Pogonognathellus flavescens
TCGTCGCTCGTCGAAAATAACTACTTTGGAAACACACGGATAAAAGTCACAGTTTGATAGAATTTAAAAATAAATGACTTTTGTGCACTAATTGTAAACAAATACTTAGCACTGATGTTCCAGTTGACTGTATTATATTAAATCTAATGTAATTCCCATGTACATATAGATAAATCAGTTCTTAATTATCTACATTGGCAAAATTCCTCCACTATATATGTAGTTAATACTTAATCCTATAAGAATAGCGTGTACACAATAATCTAATTATATATTTTATTTGAGAACAAGTTATAATTGTACTCAATCATAATTGTTAATCTTAAATTCTGTTGTAGTGAGTTGTGAAACAGTGAGTGGCAATGAGTACTAATATTGGTTAGTGTGCCATGTCAGTATAAGTAATGAAATGATCTTATATGAAAAGTTGAGCATTACTGTTGATTTAGTTATAATACTAATAATGCGATTTAACCAAACCTACCTTACTAGTAACAGAATCAGTGTAAGACCGTTACTAACAATAAAGACTCTGTAAATTGTAGACAATTTCTTAGATTTTGTTGTAGTTTTCTGCTGTATATCCGCAGTTCATGAATTAGTATCATGTTGAGAAATAAAGTTGATTTTTTTATGTCTAAAACGTTTGTTATCTAAAAGGAGGAATACATTTATTTGCATTATCATCATAGAATTAGCAGGTACAAAATACGTGTAATAAACAATACAGCAGCTTATTAGTCTCTCTCTGTGCATTATCATTCAATTAAGGTTTTTAATGCAAATAATACTTTAGTAATGAGTTTTATTCATAATAATGTTATTTCGCTTTTCATAGCACCTACTTTTTATTTGTTTTTCCGTTCTGCTTTAATTGTATTGCCATAATTTGTGCGTTTTGCGTGAACATAAAATACAGGCACTATTCATTTACATTCATGTAAACAGGAAAAATTGATATCCTTAGTATGTTTTGTTACAAGTATATTTAATGAAGTTACTATGTGCTTTGTTCACTCTTTATGACTTTAGTTCATAACAGGTTATGCATCAACAATGTACGTTGTATACAATCCACAATATCAAAATAGACAAGTGCTTAGTTAATTGAATCGATAAAAGTGCGGTTATGGTGCTGATTCTTTGATTAGACAAGGAATGAAATATGATGCAACGAAATCTACGTTTGTAGTATATTATTGTATGTAAATGTATCTCTCTTTCAAATAACCTTGAGGTTTCCATATATAATTTAGACAAGAGTCCATATAGATTAGTAAATTGTAGTGTAGAAGTACCTGGTGAGTGCGAGTGAGTTATAATGGAATACAAATACTAAATCACTCAAATTTGTCTATGCCCTTTACGTTATTACTTACTTGCTCTTCAAAGCAAATAATATTGTTGTCCATGAATGCACAGCGTGACAAAAATGGTACAAAAAATTTATTTGTATCACCTAACTAAAGATAGGTAGCTTTGCTTAGGAACTGCATATGCGTCATATATTTTTGTCCTCGCAATTTTGCCTCATCTTCATATCATTATACAGTTTATGTAACACTCTGCCTCGGGTATTGCCATTTTGCACAAAAGCAAACTTTTTGCGACTCTAATGTGAATACAGACAGGTAAAATTGCATGCAATAGTATCAACCGCCTCTTCTTTCGGGTTAAGCTGCGAGTGGGTGTTTGTGTTAGAACGTAAATACTTGGCCCGCTTATATCATAGTTGGATGGATCTTCTTGGGTCTATGTGTGTTTGTAAATATCATAAGCAGCTGAATGACAATTCATTGAACTTTAATCGCAGTTTAGTCTGTTATAAGTATTATTTATTCCATCTCTAGCTTAATTTTGAGTGAATACACACAGGATGCCTTCTTTACTTGAAGCGATCGAATTAAAATACTGTTCAGATGGACAAGAAAAATATGAGGGCAAGTCTTGTGTGATTTTTGCTCCAAAAACAGGTGCTAGACAACTGGTTCCTAGTTTATTGGTAAGCTACAGTAAATAAAGATAAAAAATTATGAATGTGAAACTGTTTAAAATTGAGACAATAATTACTCTAAAGAAAGTTATAAATGTTATTCTCATTCCTAAACACGCATTTAGGTTCTTAGCGCCTGCAATATTGATTCGGCTGGAAACGAGGACGCTTTGAAGCAAATATGTACTGGGGTTGTGGAAATAGACTTGAGTCACAATAAACTTAACACGTGGACTGAAGTGAGTGTGCAATAATGTTCATAACTAAATGTGAGAGAGTTATGAAATATTAAAATGCTAATTCAGTTTGTTAATTATTTCAGATATCAAAGGTATTACTCTGTTCTCAATCGGTAACGTTCCTCAACATAGGCTTCAATGACTTCTCTTGTCAAATGTCGGAGGAAGAAAAACTTAATTTTCCTGAATTGCACCAATTGAAAACTCTCATTCTTAATGGAACAAAAGTTACATGGGAATCCATATGGTTGATTTTGCAAAGAGCATGTAACTTGGAAGAATTGCATCTCTCTTTGAATAACTTCACAAACGTCGACGACAAAATCTTTACACAGACCGAACATCCAGCGTTTGGAAGTGTACGGCTATTAATGTTTAATGGAAATCCAATTTCAGATTGGGAAGAGATCATCAAAATAGGTTAGTCAAAATAGTACGCTCTGTTGTTTCTTCTTTACATTGGATAATCCTATTTTTTTCTTCTTCCAGGGAAGTGTTTCCCAGAGTTGAAGCATTTAACATTGGCGGACACTGCACTAGATTCTATATCTTCGGAAGCCCACTCATACTTTCAAAATTTACAAACTCTCTCTGTTTGTAACACCTCGATTTCACGAATCGAAGACTTTAAGCAGATTAATTTGTTCCCATCGTTGAAAGAGATTCGACTTACCGGCTTACCTCTCTGGAATGATTTAGCCGGTAAGAATTCTTGTTCCAATTAATAAGGTTATTATATATTCTAATGTACATAAACATGATTTATTATGTCATCTTTCTTTGCTAATTATTTATACAGAGCGTGATAGAAGACAAAAGTACATCGCACTTCTCCCAAACATTAACAAGGTAAATGGAGGAGCAATAATTTCGGCATCAGAACGAGATGGAGCGGAAAGAGCTTTCATCAGATTTTACAATGATCAAGAAAATCCTCCAGAAAGGTTTGTTGCAGTTATGTACTTACTAACTATACTGCAATCTCATTACAATAATATTACATCTTTATTGAGAAAAGCTTCCTTCATTTATAACAATTATTTATGTAAAAATATTTTATAGGTACCATGAATTGGTGGAGTTACATGGAAAATTAGACCCGCTCGTAAATATCAGTCTAAAACCCGCAACTAAAGTGAAACTGCAAATATTTTATGACGATACGTCAATAGAGCGTTACGTCAAAATGCATCAGTCCGTTTCCGAATTCAAGGTATGTAAAGCTATAAAAATCTCGTCTTCAGTCCAACAGCACTAAACAGACCAATAAAATTTATAGGTGCCAAATTATGTAGTCTAAAAACTAACAATATTAAATGAAATTTTTTACAGTCAGATTTGGAGTCTATAATTGGAGTAAAAGCCTCCAAAATGCGTTTATATTTTGTTGACATTGGTGTACAGGGATGGGATCTCATGAAGTATCCTCAGAAGCAACTTTATTCCTACAACATGAATGATGGCGATGAAATACATGTTGAATATTAAACGAAATGCTTTTGTTTTTTATATGCTTTATTAATGTTACTAACTGCACACCGCATTTTACATAATAAAAATGCCTTTTTGTGATAATACTAATTAATTACAAATCATTCCAGCGAGACTTTTCTCTACTCCTAAACTAGCAACACAAGAAGGTAACGGAGATTCCGGTCTCCGTATGGTGGTATCAAATTGAACATTTATTCATAACATAAATAAATAACCATAAATTGTTTTGAATTCAATACAACGATCTTTAATTGTGGAAAATGGACATTATTACTGCACCAGTATCAACCAACATTCAATAATAATTTACTGATATCAAATGCAGATGCAGTGTTAAAATTGCAGTAGCTTTGGCGGTCAAACATCCGCTTCCACAACTCAAATTGCTGATAGAATGATACTTCATGAATACTGATCAATTTAATTAGTTTGCAAAATCCAGTCTTGCGAATTTTTAGTTTTTCACTGCCGAATTCGTAAATGTCCACTCTGCTGATATTAGCTTCACCAGCAACAATCCCAGTAAGGAAAACATCTTCTAGTTTGAGATACGGTTTTTCTAAAGCTAAATAAAAAGTGTAAACAGTATTTTCTGCATAATGTGTCATTAATAAAAAAAACATTTTGTTCTTTTACCCTTATGAAACAAAGTGTATGCTATGCGTGGATTGTACAGGTAAGCGGGACCAGTGGTGAAATCTGGGTAAATTTTTCCAGGGAATTGCTCTGTAGATACATAGTACTTGGACGCTTTTACCCGAAACGGTTTCCACCGTTTAGCCAAGCTTCCATAAATCGTGGGTTGAGAATTATTAACATCCTGTGAATATAAACATACATATTAATTACATATCCACGTGAAGGATGTATACTGAAGTGCATTTTGTTGTTATGTATTGCATGTTTGAAGATACAGATTAAATGTTTACATGTATAGAATAAATTTACAAACCCATGAGAATTATATTGATAAATATAATCAAAAGCTTTTCTTATAAAACAGCATACAACAAGAAGCATACATGTAGTGTACAATAATCGGTTTTTGCTTTACAAAAATTTGAAATAGATAGTAACTTGCCTTATGTGTTGAGATAAATTCGAGCAATTTTGGAACATTAATAAAAACATCATCGTCCGTTTTGAGATTGAAGGTAGATAAATTGCAAAAGGTTATTATCCACTCGAATGCGCACACGCCCTTTAAGGTCAAATTGTCATAACTATCTATGAAGTTTCCGATTATAATATCGCCGTAATCTGAATTTTCTTGTGCAATTTCTTCGGCAAGTGAGACATTGTTTGTGTCTCCTAAAGGAAAACAAATAAGAAAAATCTACATTGTCACCTGCATTTACGTATTTCATAGTTTACATGTTACAATATGTTTATTATTTGAAATATATCATGTAGTACAAATACAACTCATGGTATCATTACAAAAAAGAATTTTACATACGAACCCAAGATAAAAGCTATAACCACATCTTTTCTTCTGGAAAAGTGTCCCCAGGTGTATCTTATGCCATCTCGATGTTTAGAATGTCCAGGAGCAGACGTAATTAAAATCACAACTTGAACGTGTTCCCCATTATTGGGGCATAAATGTGAATTGTTAACTTTAAATCCAGGGTCATATAAATCACTTGTAATCGTTAACTTCGTGGAACCTGTTTTATCCAATGTAGTAATATTTAATGTTTCATTAAGTGAGACATCAGTAAATTGTTTGTCTGAGACAGCTTCCACATTCACTTTATTTGTACTATTCGTATTTATCGGAGTAGGAACATCCGATATTCTACTAGAAGAATGGGATTCATTAAGCAGGTTACTTAATTCTCCGCTCTGATTAAGGCCTAAAGTATCATTCTTAACGTATTCCTGATATTTTTCAATAATACGGTCCACTGGAATCTCGCTGAACGTATCCTCACTCGAAGTTAATGTTTGTTTTGGCTCTTTCATTCTAGAAGAAGGATAATGTGAAGAATCGTTGGATTGTAAAACATAGTATGAAAATAAACACACCACGATAACAATTGTCGACACTATTGTGAACTTGCTTTTAATCTTTTTCAGCATTGCAATTCACTTGTTCAAAATATATTGTCCTACTAAAGGCGTATTTAAAATGGATAGTGTAAAGGAAGAGTTTTGTAATTTATAAGTAGATGATGATATAATTTATGCATAATTATCACAACTTTCTGTTGCAACTAGAAACTCCAATATCCTGTGCATTAGCTTATTGCAAAAAACATTACACGAGACACAGACACACAAAGACACAAATGTAAAACCCTTGTATTACCGAATTGTGATTCATAAAGCTGCAAATAAAGTGAATGTACTTTACTTGGCTTCTACCTATATAAAGAGAATAGAACACTTATATGCATTACGAATATCTAACCATAACTACGTTGATCTAACTTAATTAGGATGCAAAACGAATGCCTAACACATACGAAACCAGCACAACATTTATTTTGCAGGATGCGCTTTATGACTGTACTCGAATTCGACTAAATGCATCTCATGAATTTATAAGAACTCTGTAGTATTGCAGCACTAGTAATTTCTAAGTAACTAAAACCACTACACAGAAATGGAAATAAATATTTGATAGCACTTCAAATACAGTTTAGTAAACGACAAAATAATTTGAGGATGAAATCAGTTGACAGGAAGCTGGACATGTGTAATGTAAAGTTCAATGGAACCGTGTAGTGTGTAGTGTAGTATCATTGAACGTGAAATGAAAAAAACAATAGACAACACAAAGATAATCTTTGTATTATTAAATGAGTGCAGAATCTTATGTATTTATGTATAAGGTGTACTTATGTACTACTGTAATACTTTTAGCGTTATGAAATTAATCGGGAAACCCGTATGTAACAGAATTATGTAGAGTTTCCTTGTGTTGACAAATTACATTCGAACATATATTGAATTATGCACCTACTACCTAAAACCACAAAACTTAACTACACTTTGGTCACAATTTCCTTCGGGTTAATCTACTACGAGTTCAATCTAGACCATGATTCGTACATGCAAAGCTAAGTTAACATACCAATTGAATTTGCTTTATTTAACATACAAACATTATCAACGTGAGACCAAAGATAAGATTAAAGGAGGACCGATTTGTCTACACATTGTTGACGCATATTGTCTCTAATACCTGCGTACATGTTATACGTTTACATTATTTTGATGATAACACATATGCACATGGTCGTTCCGAGTGTGGTGTACTGTACAACCTACGTTAGTGTAAAAAAAGTGTCAATAGCTTTTCCAAGTTAAAATATGTTTAGGTCGCCCTTTTTATTCAATATTCAATGTTCTATAGTTATTAACGCTAGCTATACACATAATAATATTTATGCACATTGCTTAGTTAGTTTTACTGTATGTAAACTAGGATTAGTTGTACACTAGTACATTAGGTAAATGGAGGTAAATGTACCTAATAATAAAAAAACTCAATATATAATGTATAGTAAAGGTAAGAGTAAAACCGGTAAAAGTATATAAATATAAATTAGTTTCACTTGCAGCTTTCGTGTTCTTTGAAATCAGAGAGTTTCTTCAGGAAGAAATATGCCATGACAAGCCAGAGGAATAGAAGCTTTAAATTGAGCTCTGCCCAATTCTTTCATGCTCTTTGCATCCAAAAAGAGTAAAAAGTCGTTGTGGGAATCTCTTCCGTCAGTTATAGCAGATACAATGACTCCATCATCTTCTGCAGTGCCTTGAGGATTTCTTAGGAATAACGGTTCTCCCGTTCCTTGGTGTTCAGATTCGGACCATGTGAAACTTGATTTTTTAGAGCAGTCAAATTTATAGATTTTATTCTGATCGGGATTTGGGATGATTCCTCCAGATCCGTAAAAATATCTGTATGATTTTCCTGTGTAATGCCTATTGATTTCTGGGAAGTCAACTGGATCCGTTGTAAGAATCTCGGGAGTGAGAACGATTTTATTTCCTTGACGAACCGCTTTAGCTGATGATTTGATTTTGACTAGTTCAACATTTTCCTGGATTTTCCTACTGCAATTTATTCTAGTCAGATCGGGAATGATTGGTATCACATAACGTTGTATACTGGATAAATCTGTCATCAGTTGCTTTCCAAGTCGAAGCTGATTTAAATATTGGTTTTCGAGAATGTTGTTATTCGGGTAGAGACTCAGGTCTACAACAAGATGTTCATCTTCTTCGTAACAATTTACGTAATGGAAATGGAAAAATGGATCTTGTGAAATGTAATCGGTTTTAATAACTTTTCCTGTAGCCTTTTCAACAATAATGAATTTATTTTTCAGTTCTGGCTTCCATTCAATCCAATCAAAGAATCCATGACCTTTTGAAACCATATTAGCCAAAACTTTTTTAATACTTGCTACCAGGGGTTGTTCGATGAAAATTATGTACTTTCTTGTCATCCCAAAGCTGTGAACAAGAGAAAAGGATGAAATAGTTCTCGTCGGAATAGAGCAAATCGTTTTTGCTTGTTTAAAGAGCTCCGTACTGGAAACTTCCCCTTCTAGTTGTGAGGAATCAGGAATTTTGATGATATTGTACTTGAGACCGGCGAGATAAGATATTCCTACGTTGTAAGTTGCCCCATCTTCTTCGTCTCGCAGAGGATGAGCTGTGACAATTTGACTTCCGAATAGTTTTGAAGCGTCGTTTTTCTGCAGACATTCCAGAGAGCAGGAGTCGATGGAAATAAACTGACCCATGTCGTTTGTAGCAAAAATATCGTTCCCCATTTTGAACCACCCAATGTTGGTGTTGTCTGTCAATTCTGGGATCAAACTGCTCCACATTCTTGATATGACGCTTTTATTTGGATCTGCGTAACATCTTGTTCCGAATTCGGTAACGACAGGTTTTTTATTGAGCATCGCTTTCTTGTAGGCATTCGAGTCGACGAATTTCTTCGTGAGAGACACTGTGCCATCTTCGATTACGAATTTTGACAATATAGCGTATCCATCCAACAAATGGTTCATTGTGAAATCAGAATCTATGTCGTATTTCCCAGGCCCTGTTCTGATGTAAGTGCCTCGGAGCCATTGAGGAATCTCTCCGTTGATTTGCGATGTCTCAGGTGATAAAAGTTCTTCTGCCGAGCGAAATGGCTTTATTATGCTCGTATTCTTTTGATTGATCATTTCACTTGATCTCACTAACTGTGAATGATGATCAGGAGAATTAATATATTCAATATTGGGCTCTACTGTTTTTCTCTAATGCACTTTGCAGTACCCACGTTTAATTAACAATGTGTCAATTAAGAAACGTACAGTTTGTATTTGTAGCTGGTGTAGGATGTTTTATTGAAAGTTGGAACTAAACTGGTTCTGCCATTCCATGAATGGGCCTTTTATTTCTCACACCTAATGATAAACCATGTCAACTGTCAACAAAAATGAAAAACCAATCGAACGTAGAAGGTCAGAAGAACATCGTAAACTATTCGTACAATCTATTAAACTCTTTACCCTATTTTATTGCGATTCGATTAGTTACGATCAAAGTGACAAAGACAAAGTCCATCTAGTCCAATGTGTAAAGTGGTGAACACAATAAGCAACGCGCAGGTAAATGATACGAACAAACCATGTTTTATTTACAGATTGTGAACTTTGAGATTTCCAATAATTACATTATTGAACTGCCCTATGCACTTTGCGCTAAGGTATCTCAAATTCATACAGATTGCAATTTTTGTATACACTACCTTTATGAAGTTACATGGTTGAATTGAATGGAGTTTCGTCATTAGCTATGAAAAGGGAAGCATTGTAAAAAGCTAATGTCAATAAGTGATAAAGATTGCACTTACGTACCACCAAATTAACTACAAGGTATATATTTATATCACCTCTGAACATTTATGATGTAACATGGAAAACATTGCACACACTAATAGGATTTATTAGTAAGGTGAATATAACAGAGGAATTGTATATACTAGACTTTGTACCAAGAAAGGTTCTCATTTTTACATATTATTCATGTTATTATGCAATTTGTATTTATAAAAAAGAAAGAAAGGAAAAATGTGGAGAAATGGAATAATTTTGCCCGAGTCGAGTACAGTTACTAGCTGCAGAGATATTACTAGCTTGATTAATTCAATAATTTGCTATATTATACTGACTCTTGCTGGCGATTTTTTTAATATAATATATTAAAAAAATATTATGGAAATACAGATACATTTTTACTTGTAATACAGGTAACTAGGCACCAATGTCCCTTTGTATAATATGTATGAAAATAAAATATTCGGATCAATATATTATTTTCATTTTCAATACACTTATTTTTCCATGAGGTATTTTGTTTTTATTTCAATAGTGAATACTTCTCCCTGAAGCAATAATTGACACTAATCGTAAATAAGCACTCATTGACGAACGAACTTTATAACCGCATAAATCTACTTTCAGTTTCAACGATCTGGTGTCTCGCTTCAGTTAGTTTGCATACGGTTATATCGTCCACAGTTAATTAATTGTACTTAATTGTAATCAATTCATCCATAATACAGGTATTCATGCGTATACAAACCTATTAAACACTTAAAGTTACAACGTACGCCTTTTTTGCTACTTGCACAGCCTATGCAGTTATTATTACAACCTAGCACTGTTTAACATTATGTAGGGATATATTTTTATAGTCTCACCACATAATTAATGCAGATGTCATTTTCATACTTTGCCAATCATGTAATTAATCTGATGCCAATAAGTTCACAGTCCATAGTGTACAAAGGCAACTTAATGGTAGGTAGGTAATAAATATTATGCATAAGTTTATTTACTTCTTGTTTGTGTTTGTAATAAATAATCGGCTAATGTTCTCCTGCGTGGTAAACTGTGCAGTAATTTACACGTTACTAATTGCTCATGAAGGTACATAAAGGTGATGATTGTTCAAAGTTCATAATTGTGTCAACGTAGACATTTTATTCGTCATTAGAATCTGGTGGTGGGTAGTAACATTTCAATAACTACATATAAAGATAGTCACTAATTCGTCTTGCTAGGAAAGTAATAAGTGAGAAAGATATACATACCTACACTAAATGCGAACTAATAGTTTTCATAAGCATGCAATAAATAATACCCTTTGATATCCTAAATTGAAGGCAACTGCCTAAATAATAATATTGGTGCCTTTCCCTTATGTGCAGACTTTGACCTACGAGCGTCATTTATAAAAGTAAGCAGATAAACCCACATAAGCCAGTAAAACCAGAATACTAACAGCCAATACGTCTCATATACTCTACATAAATACCTAACCTGTGGCACATTGCAATGTGTCAGGCCTGCCAGGTACGTCATGAAACTAATAAAATATGAAACCCTTTAATTGTCCAATTATAGTTTAATGTCGGTTTAATTGGTGTAGATTCACTGATACTGATGTGCATTTTCAAAATCCAATGGTTGCTCTACAGTTTGTTTGATAGTCCAGCATGGATGGTTTTCGAAATTCGGTCTATTATATTATAAATTATGACTATGAATCTTAGAGTTACCAAAAGATGAAGTAATACTCAATTTAGTACCATTTGCACTGCCTTAGAAGTGTGGAAGGAGTTCTTGAAAAAGGTGGAATTATATTTTGTTAGAGGAAGGGTAATTTCAAAGTTTGTTGTTAACAAAACAAGTAAATATTTACTGTTTACCTTTGAATATGCGTACAAAACTTACCTACATATAATAAAAAATTAATGTTTTCTTATTCCACACATGGACACTTATTCCATTTCTATTGGCAGCGGCAGCAGAATCTTATCGCATTACGAATGTAAACCATTGTAACCAGAACCAGTGCAAAGTGCAAACAGTTCAAAGGAACACATTAATTTACACCTTCATTCCTAGGTCTGTATGAGTACAACGTAAACCTGCTACAATTGAATGATGATTAAACATGCATCAACAATTTTTTTATTATTGAGACAAGCTTCTTTATTTTTTCATAGTAGAATTCTATCCAAATGCAATGCATGTTACGTATTTCATTTTTCATTTCCAGCAGGAAAAATTAATGAAAAGTAAAATGATAATGGTATCAATCCAAGCTGCTGTAAGGTATTTACATGGAAATTGTTATAATGCGTAGATAAATTGTAGATATTTTTGTAGCATTTGCATTGCAGTGATGCAACCATTAATTAGTGAAATCATGAAAGGTAGGTATATACTCATTTCTCATATGAATAATAATAATATGAGTATTTTATGCAACATGCCCCTTACACTAACTTTTGCGATTGCTACTGAATGTATTCCGTTTCATTTCCTCCATCCTTGAGATTGACCATGCAATTGTTTGCCTCGGATGCCTCGAAACACCTATACAGAATATTATGGTGCTTCATGAAAATGAATTAGTGAATTATATTACATAAACATTTCCAAGTTTATTGAATTGATTTTCGTTATTTTCTCATAACTCTCCATAATACTATAGTAAATGTAGTTAAAACAAAACTCAATAAACCCAACAACCAACCAACAGCCTATGAAAAATTAAGCTACTTAATTCTTCTTACTTAAACTATAACAAACAGGTAGAAACTACACAATGTAATGATGATTCAAAACCAAACGATGATTCATTAAATTGGGCATTATACCTAATAGTAAGATTATTTAAGTCGCATAATTTCATGTTAGTAGTCGTAGTAAAGCTTATGTTGTATTTATGAGGAAACCTCTGAGTAAAATATACAAATAAGATACCGATGCTGGGAACTAACGGCAAATGAGCAAAGACCCAACAAACACTCACCACAATTCTAATTATCTGTTTTCAAAATGCTACTGGCTACAGATAGCCTTTACATTAAAGCAGTTAACTGTGTCTTAACTCTTTAGCAACATCAGACAGATTTTGGAAGGTTTTACGCATAGCCTCAGCGTAAGAGTACACAACGTAAGGGATTTCATGTTTTTCAGCAAGGGCTCTGACTCTGTCCTTAATGAGGGGATGACGGAATTGGGGCATCGTCGGGAACAAATGATGTTCAATTTGATAATTTAAAAATCCCATCCACCAATTGCACCATGGAGCTGGTTCCACATCCGCTGTATGTACAAGAGAGTATTCTACCCAGTGTGTTGGTTCCCTATATAAAGGTAAAAATCAATGCATGACAAATTGAAGATTATGACGTGTAAAACCATGTAAAAACGTTTGTAGCAATTAATGTGTATATCTTACGTTGTGACTGGCAAGAAAGTGTGAGATAAAGCAAAGTTTCCAAAGAGATACATCGACATTAGCCAAGTGGAGATCAACCAAGGCCAGAATCCAATGTAGTATGCAAGAACATAGTGGCCAAACATTGAGACTAGTTGGAGATAATATCCATTTTTCAAGACATATCTTGGGTGAATGTAAAATTGCCATATTAAGGTTCCTATCAAGGTGTCAATCAGAAGGAACAAGTAAACCTGCGCATACAAAAAGCAAATTATTTATCGTTTGAAGCATTAACATCTATTGTTAGTTATCAGAACAAATTACAAACTCAAAAATTCAACTGGAACTGCCTCAGGTATCTGAGATGGTAAAAATAAATTAAATGTAATATTAACCTGATTTTGAACAAAAAATCCTTTCCCCGATTTGGAATTTTTGACAACTTTGGCATTATACGCAAGGAGAGGCATTGTATCCAAATCAACATCGTGCTTAAGTCGCTGTGGCATAGCATGATGACGATTATGGCCCCGAGCCCACCAAGTGGAGGAAAGTCCCAGACCTAAACCTTTAACAATGATTCACACAGCTATTTTAGTATATCGATTAT
Source organism: Pogonognathellus flavescens (assembly GCA_019776165.1). NCBI lineage: Eukaryota > Metazoa > Arthropoda > Collembola > Entomobryomorpha > Tomoceridae > Pogonognathellus > Pogonognathellus flavescens. The sequence goes on from JABASD010004616.1 coordinate 13,595, forward strand.
TGTAACAGACATTGAATAAGTACATACATATTTCCCACACAAGTAAAAACCTTAAATACAAGTAAAATGCATGCTGAAATGATCATAAAATAATGATCATGCATGCTGAAATGCATTATCACTTATGATCGCGAATGCATTTTCCTGCACTTTAAACTAGCGTTTTCAATTAAAATGTGAATATACTTACCAAAGAAAACTGCGTGGAAAAGTCTATCGAATTTTGGATTCCCAGAAAGAGAATGGTGACCACTTTCATGTTGAATCCATCCACTTCTTCCTTGCACTAATGCAATTAGAGTGATGCCCACGAATTTAATAGCGTGATATGGGGAAAATAGAAGAAAATATCCTACTGCAGCCATTGCGACTAATTCTGCAAGACGATAGAGATTATGACTATAGGATGGAATAAACATTCCTTCTTTTTCTAATTCCAAATATAGTTTTGTAAAATCTTCAGTCAGTGCTCGGTTCCTTTTCAACTTTTCAGGGTCAAGTTCAACTACAAGATATGAACAATATTGTAATCATGATAAAATATTTTTTTCGATGCTTGTCATTTCATATGCATTCATTAGGTATAGCAATATTTCCAAGCACGTACTTTCACTATCTTTGGCAGGTCGCTTTTTAAAGGATTTCAGCATAATTTGTATTTTTTTAGAAGAACGCTGGTGAAACTGTTGGATAGCTAGAGTTGCATCTTCTCCAGTTTTAGTGTAATAATCAATTATGCTCCCTCCAGGATGTTTCTTAATGAAGCTAGTGACATCATAGAAATATCCATCACAAAGAATTTCCTTCGTCCCTGGGGCTGGACGGTCGTGATCTTCGTGGGTGGGAGGAGGTCCAGTTAAATCGCTCTTCTTATTTGGAGACATGTTTTAATTGTGCCACTGTAAATAACGATGTAAAAAATGAATTTATATTAGAATCCTGTTTCAAAGCTTTTTATTAAGTTGACATCATGTTCACGTTATGATAAAGCAGCAATGATTCACACAATTTTAGAAAAATTCTTATCAACAAACTACACACACTGAATTAATGTTTTTCCTACGCAAAGCGTTTGATCCATTTTGTAAGTAAAAAATCTTTTCATCTCATAATATTATCAGGTTGTAAATGAAATGCTTAATGTAGTTACTATTCGATATCTGCAAAACAGACAAATTCGACTACTGAGCCATCTGGTATTTTCTGAGCGCATTTCTGGTTGATCCCGCTCAACGCATTTATTTAGTTGTGGACTGAATTGCAATACAT
>JABASD010004617.1:0-14862 GCA_019776165.1 Pogonognathellus flavescens
AACCTATGTTTTGCATGTGAGGTAGATATGGCCTAAACATCATGTGGGCAAAATGTCATTGAAATCCGTGAGACACATAAGTAGAGGTTTACTTGTTAGTAAATTCGTTTCCACAATTTTACAGCGTAATTGTTAGGTCGTACTTCTGTTTCAGACATAATGAAATCAACTCCAATCCACGGTGCCCACCCGCCATTGTCACCAGTGTAAAGTTTCGAACTCCATCCTCCATTAGGTGCTATATTGATTGACGTGGTTTTAGAACTAACTTCCTGTGACATAATACGTGTGATTCGCGGAGAGTTTCCAGCTTGAAAATTTCCAAAAGGAGCTGAAGATCCCCCTAGCACCCTGAAGAACGCTCCGGCGTATTCTGAGGTGATTTCTTTCCATCCCAAATTTGGCCACAATGTACTTGGCATTGGTTCCGATGGAAGTTCAATATAAATATAGCCAACAGGAACATTACCTAATGACAAAAATAAAATTATACCTCATCCTAAACATTTTCTACTTCATTTCATTTTGTAGATTTCACATTAATGGTGAAAATTTTGACTGCAAAAACTGACTTTATATTGCTACGTATTGTATTTTGGTAACATAAATTTAATAAAGTAAACATCAGTACTAAAATAATTTTTTTAACGGAATCTTAGCTGGCTTGACATGACCTCATGACTTATTATATTCAGACTATTATTGATTTAATAAAATTGAGTTACTAATGCTTACCTGAGCTTCTCTGCAGTGCAGATATAGCATTTGTTGCCACATTTAAATTGTTATTGATTGTGCGATAGTTGCTATTTACATTAGTTACAATAGATGTTCAAATTGTCATTTAGTGTCGTTTTTAAATCAGTGTGTGCTTCATGCAAATGGGCGTGGGTAGCTGCTAAACTGTTTTCGACAGTTTGCATGTTATTATTCGTAGATTTCAAATTATGATTGGTGGTTTGTAAGGTATTATTGAGCGATAGCAGATTATTTTCTGTAATCTGCAGTTTAGCTATTTGGATTTGCAAGCTTGCTGTGGTACTTTCCACGTTCAGTTTAGTGGATGCTAAATTGTTCACTGTTACTTTTAAAATGTTGTTGATGGTTTGCAAATTATTGTTGGTGTTTTCCAAATTAATATTAGTCTTTTCCAAATTATTGTCGGTGGTTTGTAAGTTGGCCATTGTTTTTTGCAAACTTGTGTTTACGTATTTCAAGTTGTCGTTTATAGTGGACACAAATAAGTTAGTGTCTTCCAGATTTGCCTTTGTCGTATTCAATTTGATGTTGGTAGTTTGTAAATATATGATTGTGTTTTCTAGACGGGCATTAATTTTTTCTAGTCCGGCGTAATTTTTTTCTAGACGAGCGATAGTGTTTTCAAGACGGGCATTTGTGTTTTCAAGACGGGCGTTCGTGTTTTCTAGACGGGTGTTTGTGTTTTCTAGACGGATGTTCGTGTTTTCTAGACGGGCGTTAATGTCTAACCAAAAGAAGATTGCAAGGCAAGTCAACAGTAAAACTGAAATTACAACCACCGAAATGGAAATATGTTTTTTCGTAAACCGAATTTTCATTGGGGTACGGAAAAGGTTGATGTAACTGGGTTCATAGTCAATTAAAGAGTTGTTTTCTTCAAATATATTTTCTTCCTGAGTTGCAGTTGGTAGTGTACCATCCGAAAACTTTCCTGCTGATGTTGGGGCTTTCAAAGAATTCATATTGACTGTGTTTATTTTCTTCATTTCCATAGTTGATTCACATTAGATACCACGTCACACAGTTAAAATTTGTCAGTGAGTTTTCATTTAGTTTTACACGCAAGTAATAAATATCTGAATACTTTATTAAGACGTCTTATTGTTAAATTACTAATGATAATATATACAAATTGAGATAAAAAAGTTTCTCGAAAATATGGAAAATAAATTAGCTAGCTACTAGCTAGCTTATAAACTACTAATATAAATTGAAAAAAAACGAGTTGTACTGTATTTTACAAAATTTAATGGGCACTCACTACATGAAAGTTGTACATTCGCAATAATAAGAATTATTTGACGAATATTTAATAATTCTACAGATCTTAAATGAGAAATGCAGTGGAAACTGTTTAAGATGATGTGACATTGCATAGGAAGTGAGATTTAGATAAACAAACACTACAGCTTGGCTTCCTTACTTTAGTATAATGTTATCTGTACAATATGTATGCCACTCTGTTGTAAACAAGCTTGCAGCAAATAACCTTTCTCAAAATACTGAATACAAAATAAAAATACTTATTGGGGTTCAAAAATACATTCTCAAAACTTGTTCTTAAAAATACAAAACCATAAAATGTTTTATCAATTGCAGGCCAGAAAATTGTATTTGGAGAGGGGAGTTTATTCTCGGACCAACATAAAAAAGTATTTTAAATTCAAAATACTCTATGACGCTCAATGTATTTTATGGTTCAAAACGCTTTTACTCTAACATGTTTAAAATACAATATATGCTTACAAATTATATCTGTGCCGGAGCCGAACCTAGTTCGGTACCGGTTTGGGAGCTTTAGGTTGGCCCTTATGACGTCTTTACTGGAAAGGAATCTTACAATATTAGTCCAGACTGTCTATAAAGAATAGGTAGATGTTTCTAGTTTGGTTTAAAATGCGTCGGCTATAAAAATTTATAAAACATACATTGAAATTGCAAGTACTATTGACTATATAAATTACTCTTATTACCGACTAAAGCAAATGGAATTGTATTTTAAGAATCATTTCCTGCTAAATGCACCCAACACATCTAAACGCAAAAAATTATGTTTTAATGGACATATAAATAATCTTATATAAAAGTTATTTTTAGTTTTGTTTTGTATGCTACAATAGCTTTAAATAAACAGTGTTAAAGTGTTATCACTCATAATGTCTTGGTTCTCATGCACTACCAATGTACTCATTTCAATATTGAAACAAAATTGTATTATGTACTAAAAGATACTTTATTTCTAACTATTCCGGGGAAAATGAGGGGTTTCCCTTATGGGTAGAGCCCTAGGTGTATATTTATAACATATGTAGCGTAAAGGTCACTTTGCAGTTTCTTAATTTCTTCTTTTAATTCCACGTCTTTTGCCTCGTCTTATTTTTCTTTTTCCCCAGAATCTTCTCTTCTTTACTAAACTACACTGCCAACTTTGATTTTCTATTTGCTAAATTACTCATATGAGGATATCAGAAATTCTTGTTAATTATGCATAGCTTCTATTTATTTACTCAGAGTGAATTTGGAAAATCCTGACGTATAATAAACGTGAACGTTAAGTCTGCTTTTTCTGAGTAGCAAATAGATTGCAATTTTAAATAATAATCCAAAAAATGTGATATGTATCATGTAATATCTTATTTCTAAGTCAAAATTGTTTAATAGATTTCGGCAATATTACCATTGAATACAAATTGAATAGAACAATACAACATTGTTCAATCGCCTGTATCGATTTCGGAAAAAAATCAAAAAATTTTTTCTGCTAATTGTGGGATTTGTTCAACGGAATTTGCTTAAAATGTTCGGATTCCGGTTTCGATTTAGCCTTTTCCGACGATAGGTGCTTTGACGCCTCAAACTGTAATGTGGTAACCTTCGTGTGTAATTTCTAATAGTAATCTATTACTTTCGTTTTTGCATCAACACAGGTAATAAAATATATCAATACAATAGTTATTATGGGTAATCATCCAAAAAGTATAAATAAAACGTAATAATATATAATAATTTATGGTGACCGTGATATTTATTCATGTATTTCATAAAAACGTAAATTTTGGTTTGTACGACAGAACCTAATCTGTATAACTATATTTGAGCTCATCATGTTCATGAGATTTTTCAATGGCTTACACACAATGCTAGCGGTGGCAGTAATAATTTTTTTCCAAAGATAGGAGTGCATTGTTATTAATGAAATTGAATACCTTGTAAACAGGTGGATATTAGCTTAAAGTTTGGGTAGATATTTCTTGAAATGAACCCGTGTATTTCATAATTAATGATTTCTAAAGGCAAAAATCAATCGACCTTAAGTTTATGTTGCTGACGTGTAGTACACTTACGTGAGTCGAAGAGGAGAAACAAAAACACGCAATCAACATATCAAGCAAAGTGTGAATACTTTCAAGTAAATACTTTATCGATTTTAATCCTATACATTTTATTTCAAGCCACTTCAGAAAGAAATATAGGCACGTACGAAACCAACATGTCTAGTTTGATACCGAAATAAATATAAAATAATATTCGGCTTATCGATATTCACTACACTCTTCCCATTGCAAAGTTAAATCCATACAGTGACGTCATAAAAGATATTCCCTGTTGTACAACTACTAAAAAAAATTGACGATAGCGGTATTTAACACGACAAGACGGCAATAATTTAACATCTGTATTTATACTGCATTATAAAAATTCTTTTTTGCCACACTTTGCAAACCTCTTCGCTAAGTAGGTTGGTTTATTTCGAAATTAAATGCACATTATAACTTTGCATTAGAAACCTTATAATGTTGTAAGTTGAAAGTTCAAAAGATTAGGAGCGTACCTTCTTTCAAAGTATAAATACCTAAATATTAAAGAAAACCGTCTGCTGTGCTGAACTGTCAATAAATTAACTTGGTGAGACCAAAATGTGAATTGATTATTTCAGTGTTTGAAATTCGTGAGTAGACGAGATGTGACACGGGAAATTAAAAATTGTACTCCAGGTGAAAGTGTAAAAGTATCACTTGCATAGAATGTTTCGAACATTTTAATTGCTTTAATTATAAACCACTTTATAGTGTTTTAATTTTCTTTAAAAATAGCTAAATGATTAACTACAGCAATGAGCAAGGAAACGGGGTGGTTGAAAATGCAAATCCTGTAGATAAGCCTGTGCCGATCCAACAGGCTGTTAAAATATGTCCGACGAATTATCCTTCTTCCATGCCCACTGCCCGTATATTAACAATAGTAAGTGTGTGTGCTACTATTACGTACAAATATCTTCATCATTAATCAATTTATAATCACACTTTTTTATAAATAAATATTGATAATATTTTACCACTAAGATAATTTTATTTATTAGTTCTTCGCTAGTTTGTGTTTTGGTATCTCATTCGTCGGTTTTTTTGATGAATTTCGAGACAAAGTTCCTATATCTACGGGGGGTAGATTCTCGAAGTCGAAAACGTTTAACATCAGAGGTTACGGTCACGGGTACCAATCAGAGGTCCTCAATCAGGCTCAGCTCGGGATTTTCTCTTTTTGCTTCGTTTTCTCATTGGTGGGCTTCATCATCATTAGAAAATGGAAAAAAATCGCAAAAAGATGCAACGAATTCGCCAAGAGAAGGAGCACACTAGTGAACATAAAAAAGGATATGTTTTCATTCCAATAAACAATCATATTATTTTGTAGTATTATATTCTTCCTTTTCAGCGTTAGAAAAAATTATTTTAATTTCAGAACCAATTTCTACACTTTGTATTTGGAGCAATGCTTTTGAGTGGATGGGTTTGCGGAATCATTGGAACATTGCAATTTGTTTCAAAATGCTGTCACGTAACCGACTATGGAATGCCATTCAAGTCTACCTACCACCAATCCTCAGAGCAGGGGTACTCAAATCGTTGCTTGTGTTCTCTGACAGTGAGGTGGAAACCGGAGTACGTGAAGGGCAATAACAAGGAAAATACCACTGGGATGGAACACTGGAGTCCGGAATATAGTCTTAAAACCGAAATTGTTTTAAGGGCGATTCCTCACGATTTTGCAAGTCGCTGCTGTTTTCTTGTATGTGTCGAAAAATACAATTTATTAATTTTGCTTAATTTGGAGATTAAAAATAAATTTCTATTTGTCATTCTATATAGGCATTCGGATTCCTATGGGTGGTACTCTTCGCAGTATCAACGGCTTTTCCTTAAATAAATGATATCATGCATACAAAAAATTTTGCAATGATGTATTGATGCGTTAGAATCATGTTTGCTAAGAAAACAACACTTTTGCTAAACTATAAATTGCTGGTTCGGAGATCGCAGGTGTTGAAACACTTGTAAACTTTGTTTAAACGTTATCAAATTTCACACCAACACACTCTGAAGTGGGGAAAATTATTGCGGTCATAATGGCGTTTCAAAACGTTAATTTGTTTTTGAAATTAACTATTTCAAAAAATTGTAGGTTATCTGAAGAAGCTATCCTCAATTTTTTATCCCATTCGAAAATGTTTATCCTAGCTAAATTGGCAAATGAAATTACTGGTACAAACTTTATACCTATTGTTTAACACAGAGTTTGGTTTTTGTTGGTGCAAACATGCCGGGAGTGTTTGGGAGTTAAAATTTCAGTTTAAAAAAAAAGTTTGATTACTCTGCTAATTTTTAAAAATGGTCTCCGAATGCGCATCGTTGCGCATTGAATGATATCGAATTTTAAAATATTGACTTACTAGCTGAGAACCCCGTCAAAAAAGGCGAGGTAAATTAAATTTGCTTTTTATTTTTATTATTGTGTCAGCGTACTCAATTGGAACAAGTAACAATGAACAGCGGAACTCTTATATAAGCCTAAAAAAACCTTTTGCATGCTTTTTTAATGTTGTACAAAATAATTTATAATGCGTTACGCTGTATGACACATATGCAATTAATACTATAGTATGTCAAAATTTCGAATTTCGATAAAACATTATTAACGGTCTTTTTCGACTATAGTTAGTGCAAAATAGTATTGCGGATGGAATATTTTCTTTAAAAAGTGAAGAAAACCTTTATGGCCGCAATAATTTTAACCATTTCAGAGTGCAACAATATATATTTTCTTAACCGAACATTCAGAATAAGATGGAGTATCTATTTATATAGACCTTTCAACCTTTCTGACGAATGGTGCTTTGAGCCATGAAACTGTAAAGCGGAAAATGTGTATTTTTTTAATTTCCAATAGTAATCTATTGATTGCGTTTTTAGATTAAAAAAGAAAGGTTACAATATTATTTTATATAAATACAATGGTGATTGAACGTAATGATCCAAAAAGTTAGGTAAAATAAAGCATAATAATAATAAGATATAAAAACTTATTGGCGACTGAGACATTCAGTCATGTATTTCATAAAACGACAATTTTTTGTTTTTAAGACACAACCAACCAATTATTTATGATTATTTTTTTACTTCATATTGTATATAAACATGTATGTTTGTAGGTGTATTTGAGCTCATCATGATCTTAATATGGGCCCACACAATGCTAGCAGTGGCGGTATAGAAATATTTTCACAGATAGAGAGTATGTAAAATGTAAATTGCTATTACTGAAATTTGATGTCCTATTAACAGGTAGATATTAACTACTACACGTATATTTAATTCAGAGCTTATCAATTTGAGTTTTCCATTTCGAAATTAAATCGATAGTGTTTCGTGTCATCATATCACTAAAAGGCATCGACTGTAAGAGTACCCTACCAAACGAATTGTCCAGAGTGAAAGTGTCAAACGAAAATAACTGCATCTCTGTGATTGTATAGTACTACATCTGTAGCTTTTTTATTTTTCTAACTTTTTCAAGCATCATATTCATTAAGTAAATGGTTGCTTTGGTAAGTTAAGTCAGCTTGATGAGATAATTACAAGTGTTCATTATTTCATTTCAGTTATCTAAATATTAAAGAACGCATTCTCCAAATGTCGAAAGAAATTCATTTGTAATTTTTGGTGTTGCAAAAATTGGAATTGATTCTTTCTCCTGACTCCTGTACGGAGATATGATTTGTGAAATTTTAAAGATTGAAGCAAAATATCGTTAAGCAACAATATCAATCATCTGTCACATACAAAGGTAGGAAAGTTTATTTATTTAAAGAAATCATCATCTATTTATTAATTTCCTGTGTGAATAAATTGGAATAGATGTACGACGGAAACCGAATAAACAATGTGGCTACAAATGAAAATCATGGCGTTGAAAATGTGTTTCATGTGGACAGTTGCTTAAAAGAGAATCTGGTACCCTCGCTCGTTTAACAATGATAGTCAGTGTGTGTTCTCACTAGAATTATATTTATTATCATAATTGCTAAATACTCTTTCCTGTATTTGTCAGATTATTGCTGGTGCATGTTTTGGTTACTCCTTCGCCGATTATTTTGATGAATTTCGCGACGAAGTGCGTCATATCGGTGGGCGACACGAAAGACCATATTCTACAAGAGGGTATGGTCATGGGTACCCAACTGAGGTCCTCAATAAAGTTCTATTAGGGACTGTCACTGCATGCTTCATGTTTTCACTTCTGAGTTTGATATTCCTGGGTTTTTTTTCGATTTAGCCCGTTTGCCAAAAAACGGGAAAAGTTGGTAAAAAAGCACTGCAATTATCTTAATTTAAAACAATGAAGTTTTTTGAAACATTTTATTTTTATTATGCCATTCTTACTTCAATATAAACATTTTTCATTTACATTTCAGCACCGATTTCTACACTTCGTATTTGGAGCTTTGCTTTTGAGCAGTGGCGTAGAAACCACCGGGGCAGACGGGGCGAGTGCCCTAGGGCGTCGGGGTCTGGGGGCGTCGGCGAGGTGTAAGGGCGTCAGGGTCAAGAGGCGTACTGGGTCTGTGGGTGGCACTGAAAGTAAACAAATCACTCATTTTATTAACATTTGTCCTGACAGTGTTACATACAACATAATATTTATATATGCTTTGCTACAATTTGAGCAAGTTTCATAAATTAATCTTACATTAGATAAGCTGAAAACATACATCATGTGTTCAATCCTTTAATATTCACGATTTCAATCATACGTAATTCTTGCAGCGCTGATAACCTTACTTTTGAGAACGAAACGAATAATTTGAGAATAGAAATTCTTGTTGATTAGGCGGTATATTTGTTTCCGATAACCTAACTTTATTCCAGTCAGTCAATCATCATTTTTAGTTTTTCTGATCATTTGACCATAAAAACAGTTGCTGGTAATAAAATTATGGACTCATTAAAGAGGAATAGAATGAGCGGAGCTAGTTGTCGTAGTGTAGCCAAAAATAAACGAGCAAAAATATTAGAAAATAGTTCAGATAAATTAAGTTGGACTGAAACCATGTCAATTAAAAATCACAACTTGAATAAACAGCTGAAGAATGTTTCCACTACGCTGGAAGAAAAAGAACCATTATCAGGGAAATATTTGCAATTTAATAAACATATAATCAAAACGAAAATAATGTTATCATTTTCTTTTTTCGTATTTTATAAATACCAAAATGAAGTTCGAGGGGTGGCGTTAGGCAGTTTGAAACCATAAGCAACTGCTTCTGTTTCTTATGCCTAAAATCGCCCCTGTGAAGCTCTGCAAGAAGATTTGACAACAAGTGTTCATAGTTCAGTTAAAAATTTTTACTTCATTAGTCCTTCACATTTAGTTATTTACATTTATTTTAGGATTAGTTTTGCACGATGTACATATTTTACATGAATATATATGGTGACTAATATTTGTTGACATTTCAGATCTGACATCCATGACAAAGTACATGGAAAAAATGCACTTAGTTGTCACTTGTTTGTATTTTATAACCGTCGAAGTTGGTATATATTAGTATTTAATAATCATTCATTTATTGCTAAATCCATTTAACAGGTAATTGATTTTATTGTAGCTTATGAATTGAAGGTTTATGATTATTCGTTGTTATTTTGAGAAAATAAATTTTCTTTCAGATTAGCGCACTTCAAAGTAAAATAAACTGTTAAACTGTTGTTTAATTACGAATTTTTATGTAGTTAGCAAATGAAAATGTATTTGTAATTTTTAGTTGTTGCATCGAAACTGAAATTGCATTAATACATTATTTTCATAATTTATTCTATATCGCTTCTAGGTTAACGTAGAATGTATTGAAATATGTATACCTTCTAAGTAACTAAGTAATCTAAGTAATCTAAGTAACTTCTAGTTAGGAAATTGAATCAGGGGGACAACAAATACCAATTTCCAGGTATTATGAATGTTTCCGCGTAACATACAATTTTTTCATTTCATTGCTTTATTTTGGAAGCGAAAAATCACTAAAATATTGCTGGGAAAGGGTTAATGACTTTTGTATTTGTATTTTCCTCACTTGGACTTTTCTTGAATCTTGGTTTTGTACAGTACGTCTGTACTTGTAACACAGGGGCGTAAATGCGGCACGTTGCCCCGGGGCGTCAGGGTGGCAAGCTACGCCGCTGCTTTTGAGTGGATGCGTTTGCGGAATTATTGGAACATTGTCCTTTATTTCCAAATGCTGTCACGCAACCCACCATGCTTTTCCACCATGGTCAACTTATAACTTCCACCAATCCCCAGAGCAGGGATACTCAGGCCGTTGTATGTGTTCTGTGACGGTGAGGTGGAAGCCAGAGTACGTGACGAATAATAACACAGAATATACAACTACGATGGAACACTGGAATTATGAATATGTCCTCAAAACAGATAGTATTTTAAAGGCGATTCCTCACCATTTTGAAAGTCGCTGCTATTTTCTTGCATTTCTCAAAAAATACAATTTGTGATTTATTTGTGCTAAATTTGGCATTTAATAATAACTTTTCTATATGTAATTATAGGGACTCGGATTCTTATGTGTGGTACTCTTCTTAATAGCAGCTTTTTGCTCTTGAATAAATAAATGGTCGCCTGCATCAAGAAATCATTCTGCAAGCATGGGCTTGATTCTTTTATAACAATATCTTTCGCAAAACTATTGATTGATATATAGTCGGCAGTTCTAAAGTATTGAAAAATGTCTGTCAAGTTTGAAAAAAAGATATTTGTTATAAACCTATCGTAAAACTTGTAAACTTTCTTTAAACGTTATCAAATTTCACACAAACAATATATATTTACTTAAGAATGAACGGGACGAAACACGTGGCTGTATGAGCTGTTTTATGAATTCGATTCTATGGAATTGAAAATCGAATTGAAAATTTTCAAACCACGATTTAAAGCACAGTATATGCTCTATCCTAATGTGTTGTTTAATTTTTTCGAAAAATGTCAACTTATAGAAGAAAATATTGTAACTTATAGAACAAAAACTTATAAATGGAAGTTATTCTTCCATAAGTTGACATTTTTTGAAAAAAATTAAACAGTACATTATTATAAAACATAAAATGAGCTTCCAATCGTCGTTTGAAAATTTTCAATTGGACTTTCCATTCAAGGGAAATCATAAAAATAACTCATAAAGCCAAGTGCTTCGTCCCGCTCACTCTTAACACAGTACATTCAGAATAAGATGAGAGATGATGTTTATTTAAGTAGACCTTTCAACCTTTGTTTTCCGCTTTGGCGCGTGAAACTACAAAGCGGAAATTTTTTTTGTCTTTAAAAATTTCTAATAGTAATCTATTGTGTGCATTTTTAAATCAACAAAGAAATGTTATAATATGATTTTATATCAATAGTGCAATAGTTATCAAACGCAAAAACGCAATAATCCAAAAAGTTGAAATCAAGCATTACAATATATGAAAACTTGTAAAACGGTACAACATTTTTGTTTTTACGACACAACCCAATAATAAATACCTTGTTGACTTCAAATTGTATATAAATATTTGCATCTGTAAGTGAGTGCATTTGAGCTCTTCAAGATCATAATATGATCCCACGCAATACTAGCAGTGGCGGTATAGAAATATCTTCACAGATCGCTATTACTGAAATTTAATGTCCTATAAACAGGTGAATATTTATTATTACATTTATATTTAGTACAAAGCTTATCGATTTGACTTTTTCATTTCAAAATTAAATCGATAATGTGTCGTGTCTTCATTTCAGTAAGAGGCATCGACTGGACGATACCAAACGAATTTTGTAGAGTAAATGTGTCAGACGAAAATCATTGCATGTCTCTGATTGTACAGTACTACATTTGTAGCTTATTTATTTCCATAACTTTTTCAAGCATCATATTCAGTAAGTAAATGGTTATCTTGCATCAACCAGTTTGATGGGATAATAATGTGTTAATTAATTAATTTCAGCTATTTAAATATTATAGAACGCATTCTCCAAATGCTGAAAAAAATTCATTTGTAAATTTTTGGTGTTGTAGAAATGAGAATTTATTTTTGGTTATCTACGGTGATATGACTTTTAAACATAAACTTTTAATATCGGTAAGAACCAATATCAATCATCTGTCACATACAAGGGTAGGAAATTTTAAAGATTTGAAGAAATCAGCATCTATTTATTAATTTCCTTTGCGAATAAATTTGAACCGATGTACGACGGCAACGTAGTAAACAATGTGGCTACAAATGAAAATAATGACGCTGATTGCCTTGTTTCATGTGGGGAGTTGCTTAAAAGAGAATCGGGAACCCTCGCTGGTTTACAATGATTGATTTAAAGTGAAAACACACACTTAATAATAATCCAAAAAGTTTAAATAAACCATTCGTAACGAGTTGAAGCAAGTGACGAAGGGAAAAGTAAAACTAAACTTAGACATAGTACCTTTTCAAAAACATCAACAACATGCCAATTGTGACACTATATGTTAGTCACTACCCTAACTTCATATAAAAGAACATGAAGTGCCATTTTTTGTAATATTTAAACCCTGGCGGTCTTCAGATTCAAAAGCTGAACGATTTCATAAATGAAGACGCATAGCAGTAAATAGAATGTATTGTTTATTTGAGGCTGTATTAATAAAGCAGTAACTATACTAGGTCTAAGGTCATGAAGGAATTGGCCGATTGATCCCATATTCGAACTTAGCCTGACATAGGTCCTCACTAGTGTGTACCTAATTTGATCAAAATATATTAAACCGTTCTTGAGTTATCGTGGTGAAGGACAGATGAACGGACAGCTTTGATCTTTCCATAATTTGACTTCGTCACTTAATAAACCGCTCACCGGGTGTAATGAAACATTTGAGTTTTGAAGTATTTTTCAAAAAAATGAAACTTAAAGCGGGTTATAGAAATGTAATTATTTAATTTGCTTAATGTTTTTGTACTGTTGGATTGTTTACGCTGTTTTGAAATTTATGTGTACAATTACTTGACTTAATTTCCTATTACATTTGAATTGCTCACAGGCATTAATATTACGAATCATTCATCATTTATAAATCTGTTACTTCCAAGAAATACTTCTACAAATACTTGTACTTATACAAAGACAATTTGAATGGATCAAAGGTCATGAAGGAGTTGTCCGATTAATCTCATTTTCGAAATTAACTTCACATTGGAACTCAATAGTAAGTGTAGCAAATATGAAGTCCTTCGCCCAAACCGTTCTTGAGTTATCGTGGTGAAGAACAGAAGGACGGAGGGACAGCTTTAGTATTTCCATAAAGCAACTTCGTTGTGTTTAAAAAAGCGTAATACTAATAATATATCAAAATTGTTCGTAACCGAGATATTCATTCATGTGTTTCATAAAAATATATTTTTTTATCTTTTACGGTACAAACCAGTAACAAAATCAGCTTGTCTTAAAATTGTATCCAGGTGTATCTTGTAAGTTTGATTTCATCGTGATCATGATGTTCATCTTGTGCCTATCTGTACAAGCGTTGGCGGTATATAAATGTTTTCCACAGTTAAATCACTATGACTGAAATTTAATACCTTATAAAACATGTAGGTACTATCTACCTGAAGTCTTGGTAGATATTTCTTGGAGTGATCCCGTGTATTTCATAACTGATAATTTATCAAGGTAAAAATCAATCAAACTTAATGTTGCTTTATGTTGCTGATGGGCGGTACACTTACGTGAGTTCAAAAGTAGAACAAAAACACGCAATGAACATGAAAAACAAAGTGTGAATGCTTTCATGTAGATACTTTATCGATTATAGTCCTATACATTTTATTTCGACCACAGTTGAGAGAGAAATACGTGCTTAGGAATCTTACAAGTCTGGTTTGAAAGTTTGATACTTACTGAAATAAATATAACATAATAAAAGGCTGCTCGATATTCACTCCACTCTTTCCATTGAAAAATAAAATCCATATTGTGTCATCATAAAAGACAACGCCTGTTATACAACTAAAAAGAATGGTCGATATCCGCAGTTCAGTTAACACGACAATAATTTCACATCTGTAATTATACTGCATTATAAATACTTTATTATTTTCCCCAACTTCGCAGACCTCTTTTTTACTAAGCATAATAAATGGTTTGTTTCAAAATTAAACGCACATTATAACTTTGCATTAAAAACCCGCCAATCCTGTAAGTTTTAAGTTCAAAAGGTTAGGAGTATTCCTTGTTTCTCCTATAGTTATACCTAAATATTAAAGAACACTTTCTGCCGAACTGTCACAAAATTTACTTGTAATTTCTTGGTGCTACAAAAATGTGAATTAATAATTTTTAATATATGCGATTTGTGAATCAGGCAATTCAAAGCGTTGCACAGTGTGGCCAAAATCCAATTTTGGCGGCGTAATTAATTTGTCAGTGATATCGTAGCAAAAAGCTTCTTTGACAATTGCTTCATGTTACCAAAGACAAAATATAACATTTTACCCAATTATCATGCAAAGTTTAAAATTAAGCCATTTCAGTAGTATAGATGATACCGCACTATGTACTCGGTTTACGCCGATCTCTATTACATACACAATTTGACTGAAAAATCCGTCTGTTTTGGATTTATTATTCTTTCAAACCAATTTTTCAATGTCTAGTAGCACCTAAACCGTCAGCACCCCTAATCTATACTTCTTCTTCAATAAACCAGAAAATTCAAGATGACGTAGATGGGGTACTCATCAGTCTACT
>JABASD010004618.1:0-14860 GCA_019776165.1 Pogonognathellus flavescens
TTATCCGTTATCCATTTAACATGTTTTATTGTTGTTTTTAACTATTGTGTCTATAATGGCAATCTCAAATTTTGAGACAATTAATAAATATATATATATATATATTTTATTCTAGCATATTTACTACTTTCTTACCCTTACATATACACTCTTGTAGTTAATGCGCGTAAAAGTTTTCTCTCTCAAGAGTTTGCAAAATAATGTTTTGCAAATACTTAGCCCAATCTGCAAAAGTTATTCAATATTTGCTAACTATTACTTGTACTTGTTTGCTTTGTGACTACGTACACACTTCTAATAACCCAAAATACATTTATTTATTTATTTACTATAAATAGGAGTTGTCAAGTGGGAGAGAAACGAGACTGCCCGTGCACTGTCAGTGTCAGCTCACAACCATAGCATTTTGTGTGTAGGTGGCAAAAGATAGAGTTATAAAAGGCTGACCTAAAATCCCATATACTACTCGTTCTATGCATGATTTATAAGTATTGGCGTGCCGCGTCTTGGTGAAACTATGGCCAATTTTATTGTCCATTTCTAAACATTTCATTTTCCTTATAGTGTCCTGTCCTGTGTACTCAATGATTGTGTGGAAGCACAAAATGCGGAGGAGGTGAAAAATTATAAGCCGGCTGGATTATAGATTTACTGAACAACAAAGCAAATGACATACCTGACTACCTACCTAACAACGTCAGTAGATAGATGCTTTCATAATATTTTAACATCACACCCATCATCATACTAACTAGCCGTGAAATGGTGAAAGTCTTGCTCCTTGCTGGAGCTATTTGCAACTTACAACTATATCAATTATACAAAAACCGGTCTGTCGCTTTATACCATTTTTGTAACAATCAGCAAGAATCCGAGGTTTGTTATGATAATTTAAAAATTCGGTGCAATTTTTTTTTCTAGTAGTATAAGTGAAAAGTCTAGAGATACAAAAATGTGGACAATTAAACCCGGTACCTATACTATATATACATACCACATATTATGTCACATTCACATTGTCTAAATATTGGCAAAGTACCTGTCTTAATTAATAGGTACTGAATGCGCAAAAGAAATTTAGCAAATCTTGTTTAAATGCAAAAAAAGTACATCTACTTAATCTACTATACGCAAAACTGAGCATTACAGATAAAAAGTAAGTAGGTGATTACTGAAGAGAAAAGGGGAAGATGAGAATGATGTACATACCGTGAAGAGAAGCAGATGAAAGTGAATGTCGTCTCCAAAGCGGATAACTGTTGTAAAAGCACCATGATGACTACTGCTTGTAAATTATTGTAGAACTGTCGTGTAAATAGTTATTTGTATGTGCAGTATCAGTTATATTATGTTGTCTTACTTCGTTAAAGCCAAGTGAATGACGGTGTGTTCCCAAGATAGAAAAAATTAACATCTCTCGTGATGAATTAAGCCAGTAAAGTATACACGTTGCGTACGTAAGATTCTAAATTGATAATCTTATCCCGGTGAAGATTATACTGGAATTCCCTTTTCAGTTGTAAATTTACTTAAGCGATTTGGTTTGTTAGAAATAAGTGTAGTATAGTAGTTGTAATTATAGCAGTTTCCTTCATATGTGAAATTATCTGGCTAATGTATCTCTTAGAGAGAACAGGTACATTTTATATGCAATAAGTATACATCTGTGTGGAGAAGGTACTTCGTAGAGACAGACATCCAAGAATAAACTGAGAGAGAAAAAGAACAAAGACGAGACGAAGACAGGTAAGAAGTGTAAGAAGAAAAATGCAAGACAGGTGAGTTGGAGGATTCCAGTAGTAGTAGTGGCAGTGAGCCAGTATTCAGTTCGCGTAGCACATGCGACCGATGAGTAGGAACGTCGATGTAGCACTGAAACGATGTACTGGAGTACTCGCCGATTTTCCTACAAATGCCGAGTAATCGCCGTCATGCTTACTAGTCGTCGTGCAGAAGAGTAAAGCAGAGGAAGTCGTATTTTTCTACAAATACGTTTCAGAACTCTTTTCTAGGCTGTCACCTAGTCCCACAGTCTCATTATTGCGTTTAAAATACTATCTCTGTCTCTTCCTTTTGTATCCTCTAGCAATAGCAAGGAGATGGACTTTGTCTAGAAAAAATCAGCAAGAGTCTCGAGCAAGAACAGCAGCAGGCTCGACTCAACAATCCTCCTAAGTCCGTCCGCTTCCTTGTCCTACTCAGACCAAACTGAAATTTTCGACAATAGCTCTCCAGCTAGTCTCTCTACGTTCGAATTCAGCTTACAGAGTATAATAAGTGTTGCCAAAGTATGTATACAGTCCATATAAGCATATATGGCTTTCCCAATACAGTCTACACTTCCAGAGACTACACAGTACACAGTACACGTACAGCAAAATGCACGTCCAGCAGCAATGATATGAAACAAGTACAGCTTTTCTGTACTACTTATGGGTTTTCTTCTTTCTTTACTATTTAAGTAGTAGGTACGCCTATTTCAACATGAACTGCACACGGAACGCAACTCTTAATTCTTTACTTTATAGTGATAGCACGATAGCAGCTTCCAGCTACTTGGCCATAGTTCCTTTCCCGTGGAGTACATGCAGTATACAAATAGACAGTGCACTTTACACACATTCTCCCTTATATGGCACGAGATATATACACAGTTTGCAATTCCTTTTTGCGAAAGTTATGAAACGGTTGCGTTGCGTCGCGTCGGCCCAATGCAGCTCTCCTACGGTAGTAGATGGAACATTGCGAATTGCGACCCAAAACCTTGCCTAGCTCAACTCAACCCGGTTTTGTCTTCGTTTTCACTGCCGCTACGAGAACTACCACGATGAATACTATGCTATTATGAACTGAATAGGAAACTCGAGAGTCGTATATGAAATCCCAAGTTCATTCCATGAACATACTCACTCACATGTAGCGCCGTGTGGTAGCACAGGCACTAGTGTTTTGTTATATGTACAAATAATGCCATATAAATACCTCCCTAGTCTTTTGATGTCATGTGTATCGCGTTTTTGCATACGTACATACGTCACACAGTCACACAGATCAAGCCAGGAGGCAAAGCAAAAGGTGATCTTAAAGATTCAAATCTACCATACACTTATACACACAGTACGATATATATCTATATGTCTCTCTCTCTCTCCTATATCAAAGCATCTACTTATATAAACTATTTGCATGTATATATTTCCTTTTGCACGCAACTATAAAATATATGTATGATTCTAGCGCACTATGCGTGCTATAGGATTTTTACCACTCTCCATAATTCTTCTTTCAAACTACTACTCAAACACAAAAACCAATATGCGGTGCATTAAATATTGTATAGAGAATCTCTTCTGTAATCCACAATACAATTTAGTAGCACAAAGTACATTACATACAATAAGCCTTATACTATCAGCATTAGAAGGTACATTAAACAAATGAGGTATGAGATATCCGCATGGACATGACATGAGATACACCGCTGTGCCATACACAACGCAAAACAGCAGCGGAGCTTTATCTTTTCCATCTTTTTACTTCTATTCTATATTTCTTCTTGCTTTATTCTACAGTATCACGTTCTTATGCTGGAATGTCTAGCTTACCTGGCTGTGTGTCTACATAATACTGCCTAAATACACCTCTTTCTGCGATGATATGTAAAGGAGAGATGAATCTCGACAAATAACATTTATAAAGTGTTTGTCGAATGCAACCAGACTGAATCAGATGACCCACCCAGTTAATTCATTCTATTGACATTCTACCAGTGCGACCTACACGTCACACCACACACACGCACACGTTGTCGAAACAGCCACCACTCTTTTACTTTGATAATATTATTCCCTGTTTCAAGTTTACTGTGTTTGTCAGCGTCACAATAATTTGCTTTAACTTTCTATCAGCTATTATTCACCACAATATGTTGCTGACATTAATTATAAGGAAAATTTCAAGGTTCTTCTATATAGCAAATTCTCATTCTACTACTACAAAAATTATGTAAACAGGTGTATTCCGTCCGATGGCTAGCCATAATTTACTGCCCATCCTCGCACACAAAACAGTGACACAGAGTGAAATGACTTTTGGCTAACCGCATAACTAACAATAATATTCCTATAGGTATACGTGTAGGCATTTCCGTATATCTTATATTCCTATATAGGTAACTTACATTGTATTATAGAACATAAAGATTCAGATGTAATATTACATAGAGATTATAGGTAGTATCTTCGGGGTATTGACAGTTGTATTGATTGTTACGTGCAGTGTCGATATTTGATGCATAGGTAGTTTGAGTGCATTGCATGGTATATAGCATTATTATGTGTAAAGTAATGTGTAATAATATATTGGTTTAGTAGCAAGGCAAGCTGTTATGTTACCGAACGTTCGGAAAGATGGGGAGATAATTAGGATCGAGTTGGAATTTCTATTTACTGGCCGACAGATACTGGTGCTGATGATGAAGATAGTGGTGAAGAGAGGTTGGAAGGAATGCTGTCCGAGAGCGGTGACCACCTTACACACCCTCGCCACCCTCGCTCACAAAACTCACTATCTTAAAGATACTGTAATATGCAACATTATCTGTATATAGCGGTGGTGGAGAGATAGAACTTGGAGAGAATATTATCCTCCTGCAATGCTTTACGACTATCAGGTTGTAAAACTAATGCTGATTGTAAACCCGAACCAACTTCTCAGTCTACGAGTCTCAGTCTCACTACTATCTCTTCGAGACGATGAAATATTCCTTATGAGATTTCCCTACACTGAACTGAAGCATTTCTTCTGAATATTATACCATAACATCCCAGATCGTTTTTCTATTTACAGTACCTACATTTTTACTTTAGTCTGCTAGTGTAAAATTGTACATTAACGAAAGGTTCGTGTTATATTATATTATGTACATAGTTTTTGTCCCGAAGCTAAAAGTTTAAAATGTTTTGGGCACTGATTTTCGTCTTCTGTTTATTTTCACCGAGTTCTAATCTTCTAATTTCCTTTACGACACATTCTAACACCATACCTTCATTACCTTCCCTAATTCCCCTACTGTGCCTTCTCAGCGAGCCAAAGTACGCTTAATAAAGCGCTGAGTGCACTGCGTGCATGAAATAACCCGAAGTATACACTTTCTTCCTACAACTTATATACAACAGTCTCTGCTATGAAATAGCATGTTTAGATTTCTGACCGAAACCAGAAACAACTGAATATTTAGTATATAGATGCAATTCGATTCATTTTCCATTTACATCGTCATTACAAGGTCGACTCGAATAATCGAAAATTTACTCATATTTACAATTTCATAGAATTCAATATAGATAAATGAGCAAGGAATGCAAAAATGGTTTTAGGAATATCAAAAATGACTGTGGCAAGAATTTCGCAACCCACTTCACGCAACACACAAGAATTATTGCTAAGAACTAAAGTACAAAAAGTCTGCAAGCAGATAATAAAGAATAAGTATGTGATCCAAATTAACCTTAGGTTTTTGTCGTCATTTGCAAAACACGTTAGAAAAAGCTCGCTGCATACCAAAGAACAAGGAGTTGAGTAGCGAAGTCTGTTGTAGATATGATGGTAAATGAATTGTAAATTTTGTTAGCAGATACAATTCAGTGCAAACCACATTGGCTGTGTACAAAGCATTTTTGATGTCGTGTATAGAATGCATGGGACGTAGAGAAAAGCGGACGTGTGGGAGATTGAGTCGTAGAGGAAAATGGGTGCTATGACGAAAACTAGCAACACCAAGGCTCCGGCTCGACCACATTAATACAGCGAGCATTCCACGGATCTTGTTCTTGTTTCGTCTTCTTTCATCTCTTATGTGTTATCATCCTACTCTCTTCCCTGAGATCCCAGCCAACAACGCAGCGCAATGCAGGCAAAGCAAGCAACACACACAACCTTCCAACACACAATACCACGGCATACTACACAGATGACTAGTTGTTTTTTTAAAGATATTCTGTGGAAGTGTAAGACATGTTTCTGTAGTCAAGTCAGTAGTAACATCAAGTAAGTACATAAAGGAATTTATAAAAGAAGAGCATTCAAACCAAATCAAGTCGAGTCAAGTGAAGTTGAAGGAGGTAGTAGTAGTAGTAGTGTAGTAGAAGTAGATAGCGAGGAACGTAAAAAAAGTTGAAGTCAAAAGAAAGGAGATGCTGAAATGATGATGATAATGGTCAGACGAGACGAGAGAGACCAAACCAGGCAGGCCGGTACTAGTAGATCTTCTCTCTCTCTCTCTCACTCGTCCTTACTACATATTTGCTGTTGCTCTCAACTCAACTCAACTAAAACTCTATCAGTTTTATAGCAATACTTATCTACAGCGTGTACGTGTTTATAGGTATTACTACGTATCTGCTTGCATCTGCTATAGAATTATAAGATGTATGTACAAGTACAATGGCACAGCAGCCAAAGCGGATGGTTTTGTTGTACTTGTACACATATTGTGGTTGTACAAGACTGGAATGCCAGGGGCAAGGCGAGGTGCGGGTGGCTAGCCACAATATATAATAGTAAATATGTTGCGAGGGTGGCTTAATTGCCAACGGCCCACGGCTGCCTCACCTTAAGGTCAACTCTACGTCCTTGCCCAAATACCTTTTCTCGTTCTCTCATCTCACTTCATTTGATTATACACGTAGAGATTTGTGATCCTCCTAAGTAAGTGGAGCACCAACCAAACATCTCAGCCCACTGCACTCTTTCATATTCACACAGAACTGGACGACGACGACGACCGACCACATTACAATTGATCTAGTCTGACTCTCTTCTGAGTGATCTCTCTCACTCTTTTCTTTTCTAAAGAATCTTGGGACACAAATTCTATATACTATATAGTTAAGTACATGTCTATATTATACTTATCAATAATATCATATATGCATTCTATACTACATGTGTATAGAATGAGTAAGATAGTACAAGATCAGGTATATAGTAAAAAGAAGTATCTCTATGTACATTATGTATATCAAATAATAAGTAACCAAATAATTACAACAGAGCTCCTGCCACCAGCTACCTATAAAATAAGTTCTACCTGCTGCAGATACCTATAGAGAGAGAATGCAATGTTGGTAGTAGTATAGAACATGCACTTGGATCAAATCAACCAAAACCACGCCAACTATTTAAACATGCCTATTATACACTTGGAATAAGTAGCAACAACTGAACGTAAAAAGATGAATATATGCTTGGCCGGACTTGGATTGAATTGCTTTTTGCTTTGCATTATCGGCCAACAACAACACAAGGATGACGGCAGGCAGGACAGACATCAGAAAAGCAAGTGAAGCCTTAGCCAGCAGCACCAGCCGTCTTTTATTCCGATACTTTGCTTGCATATATAATTTTCATTCTTTTCTGCATACAGAATACAGATTACTTACAGATAGATTAAATAGATAGTTAGATGAGTGGTTTTCTTCTCTCATTTCATGCTCATAGCTCCTGTTCTATTCTCCCTCTGTCTGTCTCTCTTCTTCTTCTCTCTCTCTCTATCTGGTGTGGAATGGAGTAGTTGGATGATGGCCTGATAGTTAGTAGTTTCTAGCTCCTAGCACTTGTCTTGTATTACTTACACTACAACAACAGGCATATTTGCTTCTGATGAAACAAGACCACTTCTTCAATCAATTACACAATTCAGCCTTCTGCAATGCTCTGCTCTACTATTTCACTCGAGAGTCAACTACTGAACTGATCTCATGCCATGGGGTGTCTATTGGAAATATTTTGGTATAGCTCTTCGACAAATGGTGCTATAGGAATTTATAACTATACGTTAAGTGGTAGTCTCTGCGGCATTGCGCAAATATCTAGAGATATTATTCTCT
Source organism: Pogonognathellus flavescens (assembly GCA_019776165.1). Taxonomy (NCBI): domain Eukaryota; kingdom Metazoa; phylum Arthropoda; class Collembola; order Entomobryomorpha; family Tomoceridae; genus Pogonognathellus; species Pogonognathellus flavescens. The sequence continues at coordinate 7,890 of JABASD010004618.1, forward strand.
TTTCATAGCGTATTATACTTACGCGTTCTTATTCATATCGAAGCAATACCATTTACCTTGTTTTTCTTCTTGCCTCTTCTATTAATCCTACTTCAATCATTCATTAATTAACTAGGTATCTGTAAATGATAAAACCCTTGATGATAAAACTGAAGTATAAGAGTTCATCCTAAGTGTATTCAATTATACTCGTTATAGTAAATTAATGTCATTCATTCATACCTTGCCAAAGTTCACAAGTACTGTGTGTACTGTATTGCCTATATATAAAACTGTGTGTAGTATCTATCTGTGTTACATGATTTAACTAGGCTTAAAATCGAATCAATTTTATACGTAATATCGTGATTACATTTTACTCGTTGGAACGTATTTACTATACACTTCATCTTCATTAGCTTTAATAATATTCGTACTTCATTAGTATCATTAGACAGACTTAAAAATGAAAACAACAAAGTTATAGTTAACATTACATGGCAAAAAGTAAATATTTGTATAAAAAGTTGGATACTGATACTACGATGACCATTATACCTAGGCAAGTTGTGAAGTCGCAGCCTACTACGTATTTAGTAACATAATTGCCTTAAGATTAGTGGGAGCTGCATAAGCTGGAGCTACAGCTAACTTACAAAATGTAAATTAAATATTACATACTAGAACATAGCATGCAGAATGTTTTTATGAAGTAAAAATATAATCATACGGTAATATTTTTGTTTTTCTAACTGTTATTCCATAGATTCGTTTGTTTTGCGAAAATGTTTTGTCTTGTTTCTGAGAATCTATAATACTACTACAATAATTGCACACTTTACCTACTACAATATCCACTTAACAAAAAGGAATTCTACCTGGACTACCTACACTTACTTAGTACCTAGGCAGTGCCAGGAAAAGGAATACCCAGAAGAGAATGACATGCAACATAGCTACATAATAACTACCGCCGCAACAGGGTATAGCAATTAAAAATGTTTTAGTTTTAAACACAATGTTGAAATATTAAAATAAAGTGTTGTTGTCCATGTCTATAATTACAGAAGGATGCTAATGACTACCGAGAATACGCATCAAAGGACTGGATGTAACAAGCAGAAGCACAAAGGAAACAAAGTGCTAAATGCATACGGAATAGATCCAATTCAGCGTTTGAAAGAAGAGTAAAGTGAAGAAAGTCTTTTACGGAGAAGGAAGATCATACAAATATACTCTTGGTTATATTTAAGGTTTCATAGAATACCGGTGATAATAAGCACGAGCTCTTAAAAGGGCAACGGGGAACATGTTGTAGTAGAGTGTGGCAATTGTAAGGAGCGCTGCCTAAAAAGGCTATCTGATCGCCATAAAACTATTCCGCAGACAATGCTGAATGTTTTCTATCGTTTAGTATGTGTTTGTTGTGCTTACTTCCCAATGTGAAGGCTCATATTCACTGTGGCATTACTTTATTACATCCTGAAGTCCATATAAACTAATACTCACCCAATTTTTAGTGTTAGAGATTCTTTCGGATTTTTAATTGTATTTTTTAATTGTAAATAGCTGCTTTATAGATAGCTTTATGAATAGCTTTATGTTTACTAACAATCAACAATGAATTTCTTTGAAACTGGAATTAAGCGACAGTAAATTTCATGGACTACCAATTCTTTACAGCTAGCAATAAGGTACATTTGTAAATAGCTAAACTGAAAAAGATAATAGGAAAAATAGAGTTTTTAAGCTAGTTTAATTTCCATGCATTTTGAATGATTTTAGAAGTCACAAGTCAGTCAAAGGCCAAGTTGGAATAAAAACTGTAAAGCTAAAGCTAAATTGCAATTTGTAGGCGGTATTAGTAAATAATGCAGATGCAAGTTAGCATTTATGCGCTTAGAAGTATATTACTCATCCGACTGTTATATATAGGCCCAAAAAGATAGTATTACTTATACTAGAGATTTTATTGCTAGGTTTACAAGATAAAGTAGGAACTAACCTTTTTGTGGGCAATAGAAAAGTTCTTGAACGTTGAATGGTTGTTTGGCTATGCAAATAACCTATATGACGATAATAAAGCAGATCATGCGTTGAACGCACTTTACATGTAGAGATGTTTATGTTGAGAGATATCTCGTCTGTTTTCTTGAGAATCTACGGTTTTGAACGTGGGATTTTAGTGTTTGCTGCGTCTCTTTACACTCGAGACAGAATAAATCTGACTGATCTCTGTGGCTAATTGCCCTTAAGAGAGAAAAACACCGCAAAGTCAACTGTGAGTGAGTTTTTGGCACGAAAACTCGTTGCTCGAGAGCTGCACTACTATAAAATAATATTGTCTTACACTTGCTTTAATTTGGATAAAGTTCTATACTCGGATTTCCAAAGGAGCGATAGTGTGGGTTGCACCGGGTCAGTGAAGCTTCATGTTATAATATACATATAACCACGTAGCACGATAAACTAATGCGAAATGACTCTCACGAGTACAATCCGCAGTTTTATATTATGCTTAGCGTAGGTGTAGTAGATGTAGTTGAGTATTATTACACTGTACCATAAATAAACTCCTTTCGTTTGTTTGAACAGAGTCGAAAGTTAATCTTACGAGTGTCTTCACTTGTGAACTGTGTGTGTGTAAATGTTTAGCTGAGAGCTAAAGAGAGAGAGAGCAATGTTTGGTTGCGTTAGGCAAAGTCGAATGCCTCAGCAATAATGGTCTATGATGAGATGATGAGAAGAAGAAGACGACAGAACAGGAGTAGGAGAATGCTATAACTTCACTATGCAATGCAATGCCACCCTCACTCGTTCACTTGATTTGATCATGTTATGTGATGTAGTGTGTGGAGTATTATCGTAGGAGAGTAAGAAAAGTATTTCCACTGGTATAAGTAGAGAGTAAATGTATATTATATTTAAGTACAGAGAGATGTGTACATGTACAGATGAGTGTGTGTACAGAGAGAAGATGTGTGAGTGTGTGAACCCAGCAGTTGTAGTGGTGGCGGTGGTATTGGTAGTAGTAGTAGTGGATTTCGTAGGAGCATCTGGCACAGAGAGAGAGAGCCCCTAAAAAGCTATCACCCACCTCAGAAGGCGAACAGGTATTAAAATGGGCCTGGCGGGGTATCTCTCTTCTTCTTAGGGCCCAGGGGCAGGGCAGTTTCGGAACCAGAAGTATACAACAGAAAAGAAAGAAGCCAAGTAAGTGAAGTGATCTGCTGCCCGAGCCGACGAGAGTAATCAGAAAGAAGACAGCAAAGAAAAACAGCCTCTTCTCTTATATATGTTATATAGCAATGTGATGTTATGTGTGTATGTGAGTGCATTCTTTCTTTGTAAGTGTACACACATACACACAACTAACACTAATCTCTGTGTACGTATGTATTTGTATGTACATTCGTAAGATAGACAGAGAGAGAGAACTTCTTTAGTTATGTTGTTTCGTAGTACGTAAATGCATTTCATACATTTATACTAATACCAATGTACAAGTACATTAGTTTGAGTTGTTGTAGTGTGTAAAGGTATGCAATGGGATGATGATAAGAGACAACACATACCAACACAGAGATGTAGAATGAGAATGGGATAGAGGAGTATGTGTGATGTTGAAGAAAATAATAGAAGAGAAAAAGAGATGAGATTTCTCTCTCTCTCTCTCTGCTCTATTCTCAAAGTCAGATCTTCTTGAGTCAGTCATCTCTGTTAGCAAGTCTAGCTTGAGCTGCTGGTGGAGGGGGTGTCCCAAATCCTTTCAGCGGCAACAACCTAGAACGTCCCATCCAATACCTCCCTCGAGCTGGTCATCACAACAGGTCATTATAAATGAGCAGATAGATCAGCAAGTTCACACAACTTGAAAGGGAATTACGTGGGAAAACATCTTTCGCGAAGATCTGCTGACGATTCTTCTAGTCGAGTGGACGTGCATTAATAGCTTTAGTTCTATATCGCAGTATAATGAAATATATTATAGGTACGTGGCAAATACATAATAGAAGTTAATATTAGAATGTGGGCTGGTTTGAGACAGAAGGTTGTTTTAATACTTGTAGAAAAGTATCCCTTCTTTTACTTCCACATCCATCCGAATCAAAATCACAATCAAAAGGAGATCCTCGTCGGAGGGGAGATTTTACTTCCGAACAATACACACTACACTCCGGCCTTCGTGGGAATCGTCCCGCATCCCATGAAATCAAAGTGTCTCGCACTCCCTTCCAAAACATTAGTGAGAGTGAGACACACATGCCCGTACACGGTATACGCTCTGCATTCTCATGCAATACAGAAGGGCTCCTTAACATAATATTGCACTTACCTTAACTATATGGCATAACAGTACAAAAGTGAATCTGCTTGGTATTTCACAGGTAGTCGAAGGGTACCTTTTACTTTTACTTCCCAGCCCACCAAATGTTTTTTGCTCACTTCCTTCCTTCCTTCCTTTTTTCCTTTGCGATGGTAAAGCAAGTCGTAACTATGCTGGATCTGAACCAACGAGACCACTTCCGAATAAAAGTCTTTCATTCCAATCTGACTGCACTAAATCTTTACCTGTTTTTATTTCTGTAAGCGATTGCTTGGGAAGGATTGTTGCAATGGTGATGTTAGTTCTCCTACGAGAACATTTCTGTAGCGAAACAGTTCAGACAAAGCTGCGGAGCATTGTATTGATAAATTATATATACGACTTAGCTTAACCCTCACATTCTTTTGTCTAAGATTATTTTAGAGAGCTAGAAGTCTCCTGTTATTCGTAGTTGACAGAACAGTACAAAGCTCTTTGGAATGCACCAATCACTGTCACAGATTTTCAACGTGTTTAGAGTTATAAGTGACACTGCCAGTTTACAAGAACGTGACGAACAAACATAAATATCCCACACATGAATAATTGCCAATAGCTGTTATCTTGGCGCTTGTTGAAACACACTTGGAAATGGGATTGTATCCTCCGCTTGCGGATAGAATGCAACAACAATCAATCATGCAAAATGCATTAAAGACGAATTTACATTAGCTTGATGTACACTACTAAGCTATGCACGAGGAAATCTACTTTTGCTTAGTTAGCAAAATAATTAATGAACCAACAAAACAAGCAAACCCGAAATCTTATTGAAATATAGCTTTGAACCTATTACTCGCATTATTTCGTTCTAGATTTTCTGCTTCGGTGGAGGGTTGTTGCGTTTGCAACTAGAACAAAGTCATTTTATTTTTCCTTTAAGACAATATTGAGAAATGCACAGTGCACAGTAGCACTTTCAACTTTCAACAAATAGATTCATAGAAGTAAGAAGATACATCTTATACTGTATTCGGACGGGAATTATTATTAGTCAAATCGGGATCACATTCTGACGAGTGACGAATGATGGGAATTTTCTGAAATTCTTTGAAAATCCTGACGAACAAGTCAGTTCTTCTATATTTGCTTAGGTACAGTTCATTCTCCTGTAACAAAATAAGCAACAGTAGTAATGATAGGGTAGCTAAGGTATACTAGTAGGCTTATTTTATAGACCACCTACAGAATTGAATTTCTGTATAACTGTGAATTGCGTAGAAGTAGACTTATTTCATGGGGAAGACTTACATACTTACTATTAGTAACTTGGTAACTAATGCATTTACGTGCTCACTCTATTACTACTTAGAGATTTATATTAGTACAGCAGTCTTTCCATATCGTCTTTTCATGAAAAGAAGTAAAAGCTTTGGGTAGAGCAAAATGTTATTAGTGTTTTGCTTCCCACGCTGTAATCTGTGAGTCTTGTCATAGCACAATGGACTGGTATGGGAATGTATACTAATGCCAGGTATGGTTGATCCTGCATCTTCATGTGACTACGCAGAACATAGGTACACACACATAAACGAATTCAACCCACACCCATTTATCAGTCAACTTCTGAGATTTAATACGATGTCAAATACACTATATGATGTCAATTTTGACTACCTATCCAAACTACTTGCTTAATAATTGTACTATGATACTCAGAACACAGACACAGAAAATAATTTAAATCAAAAGGGTCTACAAGTTCGAAGAATGAATACAACCTACACTTGACGAATAATTAGTCTGAAAAAGTTTCCCTACCATCATTGAAAGACGTATATTGCACCAATTACAACTCTCAACCTCTCTTTTCGTAAAATATTTTCATGTAGGTATCTCCCATTTCAACTCGGTGGAATTATTTATTAATTCTGGCGAAAATAACGTCGCAGTAACTGTTCAGAGTAGTGCTGCCTACTACCTACCATCAGAAATCAGATTAAAATTAGACATGATATTTACATAACGTGCTAATAATGTTGAATCAACTCAATTGACCTGAACAGCTTTTGACAATAAGGACTTGATTCCTAAAGAGATTGGGACTTTGGTACATTAAAGCATTCAGCTTACCCTGAACCATATTTTCAACCAATTCGTAATAGATGCTCGGAACATCTATTCGTTACAAATTTTACTTTATATTTATTTTATTAAATTGCCATACTTACTTACGAATTGTCCACTCGCGAATACCTACAGTTTAAATCTACTATAGATATTATTCTGTTGCATCTCGAAATATTACTTGGTATTTTAAAGATTCCATGATTCCAACCAAGTATGTACAAAATCATGTTAATCGTAAATGGCTAACAGTAGAGTTAACTTCAATGTGCAAAATGCTAAAATGATAAAAGTGGCTTCTTTTTATAAAAGTGCCAATTTTTCTTATGAAAAGTTGGTAATTCACTATAAATGAGTCACAACCTTGTAAATTGTACTTAAGTTATACATTAAGTAGATTGTGTCAGAAACGAAGCAAATACCTTTCTAGCTGTATAAATTCATGTTATGAGATACTTATTGTTAATTAAGCTCAAATCTCATCCCGATGAAATATTTATTGTGTAAAACTGTACACAAAGAAAATCTCTCATTTTTTCGAATTACTAAGATGTACATA
>JABASD010004619.1:0-14845 GCA_019776165.1 Pogonognathellus flavescens
AGTGAACAAACAATAATAATACACATTCAGGTATACACAACATGCAATATCATTGAAAGATTATAATAATAATAATGTAATCTGTATGTAAAAAAGAATAAAGACTAACCTTGCAAAAGGATGGGGATCAACACAGAAATCCAAATCGACGGAATGTTGGATTAATAGCCGGGATCTGCCCTCCTCCCCAAGGAAGAGCAACCCGGATTTCTCCATAATTTCCAAAACGGGAGTCTTAAAAGCCTAAAAGTGAGCATTCAGACCCCGTTTTTAAATTTTAACGGATAATCGTTGAGCTGGTATGAAAAGGTGGAGTCTCCCTACTCTACTGACTCCACTCTATTTACTGTCGCCCTGTCCTTATAGTCTTATACTGTGCTGCTGCTTTGGCTGTTGCTGCCGTGTTATGCAAAGCCCCGTCGTCGTCGTAAAGCTATGTGAGTCTATGTGAATGTGTTTTTGTTGGAAGTAAAGTGTGTACTTGTTTCTTTACTCGTTCGTTTGGTTATGTTCTACTCTACTCGATTCGAGGATGAGGGTTTGACTATCAAATCAACTCTTAGGTACGTAATATTATGTACAAGTATATATGTATGTACATAATATTCTTTTTCTTCTGTGTGCATGTAGTATATATTTCCATTATGCATTTATGTGGTATAACAAGTAAAGAACTTCTTTATACACACGTCAGTAAACCAATAGTACACACACAACTTACGGAAAATCTTATACACAGACACAAAAGTACAGGCAAAAGCATCACTACTACTACTATCACTTCTCCTATTACTACCACTACTACCTATTTTATATGCACATTAAAAATCCTGCCATATTATATGCATTAGTAGGCAAAGACACCTACAAACTTATAGTCTTTACTTTACGAGTCGAGCAAGCCTTGGGAGTTTAGTTTACTAGCGAAAAGAAACAAGAATTAACGACACTACTTACTTACTTGACTCGACTCGACTGGTTTAGTTCCTTGCTTCGTCTCTTCTCTCTCTCTTGCTATCTTCTATGAATGAATTCGTTGGATTGTAGATTGTAGAATGTAATCTAATGCAATGCAATACGAAGTCTATACAACACAAAATGTGTACAAGTGCATATAAAATGCAATGCAATCCATTCTTTAGTTTTACTAGTTCTGGTCTGGCTCTATGGCTTTATATATAAGTTACCTATATAAAAGGTAGGTAGCTTAGTAAGTTCGTTTGTGGATGTACATTTACTTTACGTAGGTAAAGTAGAATGTACTTTTGCATTATCCACAACAACCACCACCACGTTAGAGTTTACAAGCTCTTGTGTGTATTTTATCCGTTGTAATGTAGAGTACAGAATGCATTATGTCTAAAAGCTACAGCGGAAATCATCGAGTCTGTGTCTCGTTCAACTCTATTCTCATGAAAAGATACTTGTATCTTTTAACCCCTTCGCTTCGTCATCGTAAATTGTAATTTAGTAGCAACAGACGGATGAAATAACTGAACACTTGGCTTTACGACCGTTGTACACACTTAGTATATTAGAGATTGCACTTTTTACAATATTTTCCAGTCACACTGCTGAATATCAAAGCGAGGAGATTGGAGATGAGATCATAATACTTAATACGCAAACAAAACACATCATGACAGAATTTAATTGAATCTATTCTTTTCTCATCTACTAAATCTGAATAATCTACACAGGTGTTTTTGTAATACATTAAATCGTAAATGTATTTTGTTATAGCAATGGTAATACTAATCCTATCAGCAGCCACCAGAGAAGTATGATTCATAATAATTTATGCATAAACAACCATGCAGGCAGAAAAGGCGTAGTAGAGAAGAGATATAGGAATTTCATTATTCATATTATCACAATAATAATGAATATTTTGTGGAATTATTGTGGAAGTAAAATATTCGTGGAATTTTGACACAATAAGTACTATTGCTAAAACATATGCATGATGAAGGAAATACCACGGCAAAACTCATAGGTAACTTCACTTACTAAATACATTCTCGCATAGAGGCAGAAGTATTCTATACAGAACGTTGAACAGTCAGTTTCACTATATTTAGAAACATGACAATCCCTTTTATCTATATGCATAAACATTTAAGCTGTGGCACCTTTCGTTGTTACTGTGGAGGATTGTAGGTGTAAACGCAGAGGCTGTTGCTGTGCAGTGTACAAACACAAGGTAGTTAAGTTACTACAATATTTACAGAATACTACGCAATACCGTAAGTACAATAATGTACCATATGTCCTTATGCTATTTACAAAAAATTATTCCTAAGTACGAAGTACTTACTTAGCATTAGTACTTTACATATACCACAACTATACAGATAGAACAGCTTAATACTTAACTTACGATAAAGAGAAACATTAAATAAATAATTTATTTTCTTTTGTTGCTTTGTTTAATTTTCATTTAATAACTTTGTCAAACTTGGGTGGCGATGTTGATGTGACCAAACGTATAAGACTCCTACGGGACTGAGTTTTCTACAAAGTCTAAGTATAGGTATAAGAAATACATCTATAGGTAAAAAGCTTGAAATTGTTCAGAGTAATAATTATTAACTACTACCACTACAGTATTTCTTGACGTAATGTCAACTGATCTCTGCCCTGAAAAGAAATGAGTAATACATATGTATTTTTATTGCATCAACCTTTGCAAAACATTTTAACTCCCATTCCCAGATGTATAACATTGTAATTTTCATGAGACCTTTGAGTTTGAAGTCTGGACTCATTGTTTTTATCAGATCACTACTACAACAGTAATGTATGCGACACTATTCCGAGGATTAGTTTACAATGTACTAGCAGCTATTATAAAAATGTATTTTTAACAATCTAGGAACAATCTGACCTGCATGCAAGCTTAAACACAATCTATAAGGCTTAGTCTTGTAGTAGTCAATGTGAATTTACATCCATTTTGTTATTCCGCTGCACAAAACATGAATTCCGAAGAATTCGGTCGGAAGAACTAAATTCATTGTACAGCTGATACAGTAAATCAGGATTACAAACGGGTCTTTTTCTGTCTTAAGATTTTTTCCCAGGAGGACATGGACCGGAAGCCTAGAAAGATAATGTAGACCGTCAGTGCCGTAGTTGCCGTTGCTGTATGTTGATTAGGACTGTAAATAATATACACACTGAGATACGATAAAGGTTTACACACCACCATGCAATGCACCATGCAATGCACCCGTCGGTGAAGTTGTAACTTGGATGAATAAACTGCAATCTACTCTGGTTTTATTACTACATGATTGTTACTTACATATTATAAAGTTTAGGATAATTATCTCTTTCGTACTTAGTAGTTTTGCTATAAATTGCTTTGCTCATTGTCTGTACTGTATTTTAAACTTAATTAACCTATGTAAAACCGTATGTAAACAAATGCGTAATTCTCCTTTCGTGCTCATCCCATCGTAACGTAACAACATTGTTATGAGCGTGTTACACTATGGCATATTTGTTGTATGTAGGTAAATAATTAAAGTTACAAGGCCAGGAATGTCAAGAAATCGTATGCAAAACCATAATAACGTGCTCCAAAAAGACGTAATGGCTAAATGCAATTATCATTTTATAGTGTGCACCTTATGCAAAATGTGTGCCTACTGTCTGCCTACGTACTTATGTATTTATAATGTAATGGGCTGTAAGATTAGATGTAGAAATGAGGGTTGCCTTTGTGTTGTGCACTTTGTCTTTGTTTTAATGCTTCTTTGCTCTTGACTGTTTAGTGAGTGTCATGACATGGGAATTGAGTGCGAATGAATTTCATTAAATTCCTTTGCGTTTTCTCATTACTTCCTGACAATGGCAAACCTTTCTGTGTACATTCTTAGCAGGAAAAGAAAGATTTTCCTTTAGATTACGATTACATTTACATGTGCAGTGACTCTATTAAAAATGTAGCTACAAAACACTATTTAGCAAAACACAAGACAAAACTACATGCAATAAATGGCATGACCACTAACAAAGTATTTAGATGGGTCAAATTCTTAGTTAAATGTTGGGAATGTGCAAACGAATTACAGTTCATGCTAGTTAAAATCAACTAATATCTTTACAGCAATGAAAATGGCATGTGGTTGGTGCTAACGAAGCTGTCAACATTTTACATATTAGTTATAGAGCTAGGTTAATGTAAATGAATCTAGGTGGTTAAAATTGCTTATCATACATTTTTAAGCTTTTATGGTTAAATATCTCGCTATAATAGGTGTATGGGTAGTTAGTGGATCTAGTACACATAATGTCACTGTAATATAACTAATAACCTATAATATTTTGCACACTTATGATTATACAATGGAATGAACAAGTTCACAAGTGTAAAAACGAATGCTGCATGTAAAGATGTCTGGTGTAAATCACTCAGTAGGTACAGTATAATATTCATGCAGTATAAATCAAAGTCAATTCTGTAGTATTCGCTTAGAGATCTGATTAAGAGATTTCAATGCGTTATGGACTATGTAGGTAAGATTAACAGAATCGCAAGGATCCATATTAGTTTCTGCATTGGCACCCCGTCGTCTTCTTCGTCGTTTAAATGGAGACTTTTTAAATTTGTACAGACACGGCAAATTAAACAACCACAGCTTGGGTGTCCATAAAAGGAAATTGAAGACATGTGGAACAGAAAAGAACAAGACCATGGACATGAATACTATTCCTGGCAAATAAAGTGTGAAAAAATTTATTGCCTCTAGAGGGTCAGACAAGTCCACATAGATTGCTCCAATGGGATCAATAAAACCCAAAAAATTTCTTAAAGCGGGCAGGGTATTCCGTAGGCCTGGAACGCGAACCATAGTTATCCAATCACTCCAACGAATTGGTCTCGCCACTTCCATTTTCGTAAAGCCAATCAACTTTACCGACTGATTCACACAAAAAATATTCCGTTAAGTTAATAAAATCTCAGAATCTTCCTGACACACGCCATAAAAAGGTTCTTTTCCTATTAACTTCAGCAGAACCTCCTCAATTACTATTTTTATCACATTTCTAACGAAACGTTGAAACTTATATTACCCTCTTGAGTCTTGTGTATAGAAAGGTATTATAAGTCACAGTATGACTTATATGGGTTAGTTAGTACGAATTTATAGCTTGATAACTGTGTACAAGCTACATTCGCATTCCTAATTTGTTTATGTGTAAACGAATACTTTGCCGGGTAATTCTCTGCGAAACTGATTTTTTGCTGCTATTTTTATGTGCAAGTTGCTTTGTTGAATGCACGACATTTACAAAGGACCAAAAACAATCGTACTAGCTAGCAGTCAATTGGCCCTGCCCATCCGCCAGCATCAATTAAAAGGTCATTATTTATATGTTAATTTTTATGACACAAAAGGGTTCAACAAGCCTATTTAGCAATACAATGAGCTACTTATTATGTTTTCACAGATAAATGATCAACATTCGTATAGCACTATACTAGGTATCACTTTGCCTCATTAAATGCATTGCTAATTGATGTTACATAGAAATGTATAATTTAAAGTGTGCATTGTAGATTAGTGATCCAAATAAAAATTCTGTACTTGAAAATATAGTTAGTAGGTTATATATAGGCAAACTGGCTTAAAACGAATATGAAGCTTGCTTTGGTTATAATCCTCCATTGCGAAATAACCTTAAAAACTTGCAATATGCAACTGCTTCGAATCGTTGTCTTAATGCACTAACATTATTATTTTTATTTTTAACCCCAAATTATTCTGAATTCAACGAAAAACGTTTTACTCTTGAAGGTTTAGCTCTTTCTACACTTTATTTAATGACAGATTCTCTAAAATGTCACGCTGCAGTGGAAGGAATTATAAATGTATCAGAATCTTTCTATAGTTCATAAGTTATAAACAAATGTTCTCCAGCTTGAGACACTTGTTGAATGACAATCCACAAATAAAGTAGTACTACTGCACTGGTTTTAGTATACAAGAGAGCAATATTACGCTCATGGTGTGCGGAAACTATACATGGTACATTATATGAGATGTAAAATAAAAGTGCAATGCAATTCTAACTTAATTAGGTAAGTGCACATGCTAATCAGAAGAATTTCATGTCTTTGTGTTTGTGAAACATTGTAATTTATTACATAGATAATGCCAATACCATCAATGAGAAAGCCCTAGCTTAAAATTGGCTTTTGCATAATTCTTTACTCGAAAATGTTTCAATCTGAGAATAAAAAGAACCAGTTTTCACAATGTTACATAATTTGTAATAAAATTTATTAATACATATCAATCCATGAACATATCGATACACGCAACACGATTAAAAGATTTTGTTAGTTTAGAAATACTACGAGTACAAAAACTTTAATGGATTTGGCCATCTTCCATGTTTTAAATCGTTTTCGCCGTAGCGTAGTATATCCCATATATTTGGAAGTACAGGGAAGGTAATAAAAGTTAATCTTCGGAGGAAATCATGAACTTCTAGAAAACCGAGTAGCTTGGGTGCAAGGAGCTTTGGAGCCCAATGTAAAAAGCGTAACAACATAGGTATGGACCACCAGTAACCTATGAGTACCATTAAAATAGGAGGTACACAGAATACAATATAAAAAAACACCATCAATGGATCTTTTAAATCCACGTACCGATTTAAGAAAGAATCTTCAATCAAAGATTTAATAAAATCTGTATCCAATAATGTAAAAGAGATTTGCTGCGTGCCAACAAGTTGCTTTGTTTGATCAGACATCCTTAACTTAACAATATTGTTAACAAAAATCAAACTATTTAGATTTATAACTGCTCCTCGAGGATTCTTTTCAACGATTCTTCACCACTTATCAGAAACCACTGAAACCAATTGAAACCATGATTCATCAACGATTAGGATTACGAGGATAACTTATTTCAATGTGCGAACATCTTTTTTTAGCATTGATTTAATGAATCCATACATAATATAGTTAGGATTTACGATAACTCCCTACTAATCGACATTACCATTTAGGACAAACCTAAAACACAATTGATACAACGCAATCAAGTAAGACATATAACTATTATAAGGAGACTACGAGATATACACAACCATATTATAACCATAGACTCGCAAACTACAAAACTTGTAGTTTCCATCGTACATAACTACTATCTATTTAAGCTATACATATTCGGTTACTAAAATAGAGCGTTTGCTGATAGGGTGCTAAATGTAAAATGTAACTTGTAAATCAGTTGGTCAATAAGGTACAAATGAAACAAAATGAAAACATTATGGATCGCAATCTATGTGGTTAGTGTCACGTACATTTATACCAAACGATAAACACAAATTGTAAAAGTTCAAAAATTCTATACCTACTACGTCTTATGTTTACAAATATACATTGTAGACTAATTAATTTGTCCTAATTAACTAACCTACTTAATTAAATTCGCTTTATTAAAGTATGTAGTTCGTCCATGTGGACACTATACTGTATAACATGTTAAAAATAGACACATACTATTTCTTCGCTTATTTCACTGTCATGTCCTCTGCGGTCTTAAAACGTACACTTTTAGGGGCAAATGAATATATAGGAATTATGTATACTACGTGAAGACTGTTAACCAACTGCTTACATACTGAGAATTATCTAAACATAATATTAAATTGATTGAATTATATATGACACATAGTTCGCATGATATCAATGCTGACAACATTGCAAGTTTAAACAATCGAGCATGTGGTTGGAGGATACTTTGACACGGGCATCAACATTGCTTTTCCTTTATAATGCGCTGTGTCCATTGCTGCTGAATAGCTATCAGGTGTGCCTGAACCTGAACTCACGGGAACGTTTTCCTGGAAAACAATACAAGAATATTAATAGTAATTTTAACGAATTTTATGCATCTTTATGCAGGTAGAGTAAAAGATTCGTTTGGGAACATAAACCGTAATGGTTATTACAATTATTACCTTTGTGTAATCTTCTGACTGTCGAATTGTTTTCTTTGCACTTCTCACAGGGGATAAATATTCAACAATTTCGTCTAATCTGTCAGATATATTAAAGAATTTTCTAAGTTTTCCTGGTGTTGGTGCCGGTGATTCTACAGGTTCCAATATTTGTCTCTTTAGGCTTCGCTTTTTGTTTCGTAATATATCTTTAATTTGCTCCTTTTTTAAGGGTTTAGCATTAGAAGACGGCTTTTTTAAAGTTGCAGCTCGCTTTTTAAGACTTCTGCAAGTTTCGTTTATAGTCGAAACCCATTCGTGCAAGTCTTCTAAGTCTTCCATGGTGAATTTCAAACTTTCACCCTCACATTTAACCTGAAAAACCGAAAAGTATTTACTTAATATACTAAAGGTGCAAGATGTAGCAATCATTGAAATTGTTGTAATAACTAATTACCTCTGCATGTCCATCTTTGACTACACAGGCATCACACTTCTTAAGGGGAAGTATTAGCGAAGGTTGCAAAGAACCTTTAGTCCCCAGCTCAGACTTGATTTTACAAGATATGATTTGGTCACTCAAAAGAATTAAATAGAAATTATTCAAAGAAGATGGACGAGAGGTTGTTGGCTAGAAGAGATACGTACGAAAACCATTGGATTATATCAAACGCATTAGAAAATTAAGTTACTACCATTTACTTACAATATTTTCATTTGATTTACCTTCAAAAGCACTCCACTTTTAATAAAATATCTCCCAGGTTCAACAAGATCTCCGTGATAATTTTTCCCCATCCACCCGTGAATTTCTACCAGCTTACAGGAATTTTCATGCTGTCTTATCATCTCGTTCATGTGAACAGCGACTTGGTCTAATTTCTTTATAGAGTCTGTTACAAAATACAAAAGCATAAAATAAGTATGTGACGAAATTATTTTAAGCTTTATTGATCATAATTAATTTATAGCATAGCTCAGTTTTAAAGGAGAATTCAACGTTCATAGTTTGAGTACCTATTATGGATTGTAAATCAGGATCCGTACTAATGTTGCTTCCCATAAATCCGACAAGTTGTTGCAGTAAAAGTTTGTATCGAGGAATACGCTGAATTGGTGTAATTAAATACGATTGCAGCGTGTTATTAAGAGCTTCCTCTTTATGTTTGATAATTTCCCGTATTTGAATGTTTTGTTGTAGGGCTGTCTATTAAAAACATAGCATCATAATATGAGTTAAAATCAAAGGTAATCATAAATGACAATTTTCAACTTATGTATGTACTTACTGTGAGCAAATTGTCGCCCTGCTGAAAACCGGATGCATAAGTTGAATATAGCTTTAAGTATGGAGCGTAATTAAGGAAAGATTCCGCCACGGTTTTAGTTGATGCCAATATCAAATTGTTGTCGCTTGGCAAAGATTTCAATTCTTCCAGCAATTTCTGGTTTACCTCCAATAAAACTGGAATGTTACTGAAAATCGCTGTAAAGTAATTTAGCAAACATATTTTAGTGTTTTAGTATAATGTATCTAATTGCTAAAACGTAAATCGTTGAAATTTATTATCTGTGATTTTATAACTTATAAAAAAGTTATTTTTATATATAAAATAGTATTCACCATTAAAATCTCTTTTGCTAAATCCAGCTTTAATTTCTGGGTTTTCCATGAATTCATCTCGTATAGTTGTCAACTGCTGTATGTAAATCTCTTCGCTTTGGATTATCTCTTGTATGACTTTATTACGTAGACGAGCCAGTCTTGTTGTCACCGATGAAGTGGCAGCCACAGGGGACATAAAGTCCTCATTTCCATTGCGGTTACCATTTTTATTACAATGTGCTCTCTTCAGGGCTGAGACATAATTTATACGCGATCTGGCAGAAAATAAGTTTCTTTCTTCTATTGTACGACGAATAGAATCCAGTAAAGAAGGAGTATGTCCGGTATGATTCATTATCACAATTTTATTGCTTTAGATTATATCCAATTTGCTTTTAATTAATTGTGTTTTGAAGTATATTTCAACCCGATTGACTATAGCCAAATATTGTACATAGAAACTTTAACTGTTATATAGCTATAGCTGACAGTTTACTTCTAAAGCTTAAACTTAACTTCCCCTAATTGTAAGTTTATGGTTAGTGACAGCTTCTTGTTGTTTACAAAACTTGAATATAATGTGCACTTAAAATTGCTAAACAGCAGTTGAAATTGAACAGTAAATGAAAAGGAACACGATTACAACACATTAGCTTGTTTATGTGTTTATGTGATGTAATTCGTTTAGCTGTCTGTTTCTGTATTTGTCGGTTGAGAAAAAAAGATGCTTTAAATCTTTTGTAGCACAACGAATCCGTTACAACCATTGGTTGCTAGAAAATCCTCACTTGAGACTTGTTTTGGTTCTTCAGTTCTTACTACCTACTACTCTTCTCTATAGCTATGTACGCTTGTATCGAATAACTTCTGTGTGTTATCTGTGGGACTGGGAATGTTATAAGGGAAGTGGTACTTGGTACTTATGAGTATTTATATGTACTATGTAAGTACCTTTACTTTTCGTAGGTTACTATTCAATTCACTTATTATTTAAAGTAAAATCTTTTCAGAGTAGTAATATGCTGAAGTAATGGAATAATGGAATCTAAACGTTTAGTGCATTCATTTCGACATACACACATAGAATACTGATCAGTGATGAATTTGGAGTAAAGAAGAATCATTTGAAATGTGAATAACTTTTGCCATTTTATATGAAGTTATGTGTATTACATCCAAGTGTACCTTAAGAATTAAGAATTTCGTTTAAGAAGAAAGAAAGAAGAAAATTCTTAATTCTTAAGTTACACTTGGTATGTGTGTGTGAAATAATGACAGTAGGAAAAATTGATTGTAGGAAGAATGAGTAAACTTACATGCTTTGCTTACTAAGTACAGGGTGCAGAAATTGAAATTTTAAATGATATATTTAGTAACTTCTTTGCTTTTGATTTTGCAGTAAGTACATCTGTATTTTCTGTATGTGGTTGAGTGCTAAAGCTAAAGCTATACATAGTTGATACAGCTTTTTTGGGAAACCTTCAAGTAAGTGAATTGAGACAAAACCAAACTCGACAAAAATGCCTATGAACATGAACTGTGTGATCGAAACTTAGAGATCCTTGGATTTATCCTTGATTTGCCTCGTCTTTTACAAAGTTGCAAGACCAAAACAAAATCAATCCAAACTTTACAAACAACAAAGGATTTTAAATAAAATACGCAGTTATTTTTCAGTTGATCTGTGGATTTGCTTTGTGAGGCAGTTGGCGGTTGAAGTACTACGTGCGTAAATAGAATCATCAGGTAAGCAACCATTCAAAATTTGAAAAATGGCAAAAATTAATGATTGATTACGTCATAACAATATGTTGTATGACATAATATTTGTTAAAATTTTGAACGTTTTATTTTTTGTTTGTCTCATTCATTTGTCATTCCAATCATCCATGTGCCCCTCACTGACTGTCAACTCTGTGGGTTCTGAATATTTATTTGAAATACTTTTGTATACGTCAATCTTCCATGTATTTGTCTAATTTGTCATTCATTTGTGACCACAAACAAACAAAAAACTAAACGCAACACTACAACAATGAGCATACAGCAGAAGTGCACTAACAAATAATTTTAGCACGAATAGATAAATGAAATAATTGTTTGAATATTAATAGGAATGTCGGACAAAAACGCTAACAAAGGGGGATCATCGAATACAGTTTTGAAAACAGTAGCAGGAGTTGCGATCGGAGCGTTGTTTGCAGCTGGAGCCTATTTTGTTGGCAAAAATGAAGGAAAGACTGAGCAACAGCATCATTATCAGGAGCGTGTTGCCAGAGCGCAAAACATGACCCCACGATCACCAGAAAAAGTTGACAAGCCTGAAGACGATGAAAAACTAGTCAGAGAATGTGATATTTGTTTGAGAAGCTTTAAGAAGCTTATGGAAGCAGACGAAGAAATTCACACAACTCCGTGTGGGCACATTTTTTGCAAAGTTTGCATAGAAGAAACTTTGAGAAGACAACCTCAGTGTCCAATTTGCCGTCAACGGGTACGTCCCAACGAAACCCTACGTCTTTACCTCTAAAAAGCGAATCGCACGTCGCAACAACCTGAAACAATCAACTTAACCCAAAATAATGGTCTATTCGGAAGTGTTCCTCTGTTGTACACACCACGGTCGAAAAAAGATACCCTGTGAAAATTAATTGTTTGCTATCATAATTTTAATCGAAAAAGTGTAGAAAAATACAATTTTTTACACTTGGCAAACTAAATAACTACTGCTGTTCTTTTATGCAGTCAAAATTGAACTAACATAAAACTAGATGTTATAAAATTAAGAAAACGAAATAATATCATCACTATAATGCTTTCATTTCATACCCATGTATGTATGTGTATTTTAAATGACAATTTCCTTGTTATCATTACTGTTATGTCTTTATCATTTTTAAAGACAAAATAAATATTATATACCAATATAAGGCTGCCCTGATAAAACTAACTAAGTACATGACTGTAATACTAATAATATTAGCGAGATTATTCTAGTTAGTTAAATATTTTGATATGAAGTCTAAAATAACTGACATGACATAATTGCTAACACTTATAATTTAGCAGACATGAAATTACTGGTCAACTAACTTTGTTGTGAGACAATTATAAATAGAAACATTGTTTAACCATTTCTGCAACATACTATGTGATTTAAAATATCTGTAATGTATTTGTATACCTTAGGTATATCCAGTTGGGTGTTATTAGTATTAGTGAGTAGTTACATTGACATCCTCGTAGTATAGTCAAATAAAATCATGCAAGATTATAAATTAATACCTATACTATATTATACTAATTAATACTGTGAAGATATTAATTGATGGTGGGTATGTATTATGTATACACAAAGAAGCCTTGCAAGTTGCAAGTGCAACATATAATAAATGTTTTTTTAATAATTATTTCAATACTTTTATTAAATTTATTCTAATTAATTTACAATTGTAGACAATTCAATGCAATGTAGTAATTAAATTACATTTGTATTTAGGAGGTATGGTGTACGTGCTTCAGTTAGCACTGCCAGACTGCACTATCACTAATACTGGATTTTATTATATGATAGAATTTTTTATTTGATTTTGAGATTTTTTCATTTTATGCCATTTTAGTTCAGATACAGATCATACTGATTTTATTGTGGTACCCATTGAGTAATTATATTTTAGTAGAGTATTTAAATACCTATTGTGGAAACTCAAGTCTTCCTCAACCAAAATTGATAATGTTATGTAAAAAGTGATTAATGTTTAATATGACATTGACATGGATATTGAGATATTTATGAAGTGAGATTTGTAAGTATTAGAGTGAATGAAACTGGATCATTGAAGCTTTAACCCGGTTGAGTCATAGTCGTAAGAGAGAGTTACACTAAAAATTTTGGTTAACCTAAATAGTTTTTAATTGTCTGTGAGTATTTCTTAAGTAAGTGGAGTAAACAAGCATTTTCTGTGGGATTTCATAAACTAAAGATGGCCATAATATAATATTATCGAGATGATGTAAATGTGTATCAGGATATCAGGAATAAATGTAGGCAGTCATTTTTACAGCCCTAAGGCTAACGGCGTTTTAACAGCAATTCAAAAGGTTTAGGTCGTAAAGTGAATCCAGCGGCGGGTTCCACAGATGGTAAAGGTTTACCCGGTATATTTTCCCATGTAAAATTTTGAATCATATACACGAAGAACACAAATATATTGGCTTTGGCTAAATGATCACCGATGCAATTCCGTTGGCCTTAAAAGTTAAAAAACAGGCTTGATTTTGGATAGGTATTACTAACTACATGCAACATGCTGGCATTGACAAAGAGAATGTATTTGGACTTTGAACCAATTACGTCTGCCATAGGAAAAAATGAACAGCAATGATAACGATAGGTACTTACCGAAGCCAAAGAAAGCCAGCCTTTCATCAGGAGTGTATTTTCCTTCAGCATCTAGAAATCTTTCTGGACGAAAGACTGTTGGATCTTTCCAGTGGTCTTCATCCATCAAAACAGAATACAGATTGACTAAGATAGCCTGATCCTGATTAGCCCAAACAAATTAAATGCTAATTTAATTCTCATTATGTCAATTAGGAATAAATCAGTATAATTTCTCAGCAAGCCCATAAAAGAAGTATCACCTTCTTGAAACTATATCCATGATAATCAAAATCTTCCATGACTTTTCTAGGTGGAACCAACGGCACAACTGTACTAATTCTCTGAATCTCTATCAATGTAGCTCTAGTATAATCCAACCTGTATAGAAGCAATTAGCATAAATAATACGCATACTGATTTTCAATGTGACGTTTACAAGCATAACAAATTGTCTAATTGTCTGAATGCCAGATAGGGAACTATTGTATTTTAAATTAGGCTTTAATTTGTATTATGTAATATGTGCAACGAACATGTTTTCATGCTCGAGTCTGGGTGACATTCCATGTGGTATGATCCTGTCAATTTCTTCTCGCACCTTCCTCTGAACATCTGGGTACAACATCAACCAAAGCATTGCAAAATTCAACGTTCCAGCAGTGGTTTCCGATCCAGCTTGGAATAAGTCCAAACAAATGACAATAAATTGTTCTTCTGCAAAATATTTATATGCATATCACACTTTGATTGAACTCCAGATGAAGGCAGATACATAATATTATTATATTACAGTATGTTTCACAGTTAGGGACTAGTAGTCTAGGCAACCAAATATAAATTAATCATGGAATTGTTTTCTTATTATTATTTTCCAGCAATAAAGTATG
>JABASD010004620.1:0-14841 GCA_019776165.1 Pogonognathellus flavescens
TCCGAAAAACTGTTATTACTTCAAAAGTATAGCACGTACAATGTTGTTATACGGCTCATTCGAAAGAGGACAAAATTTCCCACAACTTTTTCGCTCATTGATACCGACTAACTTTTTTCGTTTTCAAATTAGAACGAGGAACAATAAAATTGTCGAAATCAAATGAAAACTGAAAAAACTAATAGAAAGTTCATTGCTGCATACAAAAAATGAGGATGATAATGTTTAGCGTAGTGTAAGCGTATGGCGTATACAACACATCTAACACATGTTAGATGTTACCGATTGACCCGATCTAAACTATAAACACAAGTTCACTGGATCTATTTTAACGTCACACTATGAGACATCAGGACTTCAAATCAAATGTTTTACAAAAGCCTGTAATCAGAGTATTTCTAATTCTAATGCATATTTACCTGTGAAAACCTTCCTTTGTTATAAATCTTATTAAGTTTGCATGTAGTCCTTGCACGAAGGAACAATTTCTCTGCAAAATTTCATTCTGAACGGACAAGCTATTCAGCGTCGTCGCTGAAACTTCAAAATTTTTATGTAAATGTAAATAAATAGAGAACTGAAACAAAGTCAGATACAAAGACATTTGCATCTCTAAATCTAAACACTTTAATCTCTTAAAGGATTATCTAATTAAGTAGGTATGTATTAATGTTCCGTTTGTCCACCACTTCGTTTCGTCGAAAATTAAGTTTTGGTTATTTCACTTCCTGTCAAATTCGAAAAATTTAAGAAAGCCGGTTTTATGAAAGTCATATGATCAATTGTGAGTGTTATTATTTAATAATATTTACCGCGGTAAAATTAAACTCAAAAAGGGTGTAGGTGTATCTCGATCTTGTTGATGCAATGCAAATAAATAAGTGAAATAAATAGATTGTATTGTTATTCAAACCCAAACTCGTTTATCTGGAATTTCGTTTTTTGGAAAAATTTGTGGTCACAAAAAATGGGTGCAATATTTGGAAAAAACAAGAAGCCACCGCCCTCACCGCCGTCAAAAATTACGGAACATGATAAAGCAGTTTTGGTATGTACAATAAACATTGTAATTGCTTATTTGAAAACAGCTGTATATTTATTGTTCCACTTTGCTACAATTCAGTGCATGATTTTTATTATTTTTTAGGAATTGAAGAAACAGAGAGACCAAATGAAACAATATCAAAAGAATATTTTAGTTAGTCTGGGGAAAGAACGGGAGCTGGCAAAAAAACTTCTTTTGGACGGGAAGAAAGAGTAAGACATTAGATTAAATATAATAACGAATTAATTTTTCTTTTGTAATTATTATATCTTTAAGTGATATTTTTCAGTTTCATTTTCAGTGTTACCAATATTATACATTGGTTCATGTTTAATAAGTTTAATAATATTTGCCTCTCTTTTACCTTTTCACTTTTAACAAACATATTATTCATTATTTCAATGTTGACATATTTTTATTTATTTGTGCTAAAAATAGCCGAGCAAAGTTGTTATTGAAGAAGAAAAGGTTTCAAGAGTCTCTGTTAGAAAGATCAGAGAAGCAGTTAGACAACATAGAAGTGATGATTGGAGATATGGAGTCGGCTCAGATGGAACTACAGGTTTGTATAATACTATATTACTTTAGAAATATTGTTGCAATCATTTAAAAATTAAATTACAATTTGATATTAACCATTGCATTATTTTTCATCCTATTTAGGTCATAGAAGGGTTGAAAACTGGAAATGAAGCACTTAAACGCATGCACGAAATGATGTCAATTGATGAAATTGAAAAGATATTAGACGAAACTCGAGAAGGGATTGAAAAACAAAATGAAATCGATGCTCTTCTTAGTAATAATTTGAGCCCAGAAGACTTAGAGGAGGTTGAAACCGAATTGGAGAAAATTATGGCTGAAGAAAACGTCCAGATCCAAGGACTTTCTCCTGATTCAGAGGTTGTGTCTCTACCAGATGTACCCGAGACACCCCTTCCAGAATTTCAAGGTAAAAATGATGCAATACTGTTTTCCAACTATTATTATTATGTTTACCTGTATATTAACTTTACACCTCTTCATCTTTTCTGTACAGAGAAAGAGCCTGCTCTCCGCAAAGCAGAAAAAGTTATGGTGGCTGCATCTTAAAATGACGGAGTCCTTTTAGCCAAAAATATAAACGGACGCCGAATGGGATTCTTAAATATGCTTAAAATTCGCCTATAAATGTACTGACAGCTACTTCAAGTTGAGTAGTAGCAATCAAATTGAGGACTTAAAAGAACCATGAAAACTATATTGTGTATGGTCACTTATAGGACTGTGAAGCTAAACATGATCACCCAATCCAATCGTTCGTGCTCATGTATTAGATACAATCCCTATAAACCCTAATTAATAATGGCTTGTGGATTTAAAAGGAAATTGAA
Organism: Pogonognathellus flavescens; assembly: GCA_019776165.1. Lineage (NCBI taxonomy): Eukaryota > Metazoa > Arthropoda > Collembola > Entomobryomorpha > Tomoceridae > Pogonognathellus > Pogonognathellus flavescens. The sequence continues at coordinate 2,419 of JABASD010004620.1, forward strand.
ATAGACGTAAACCATAGTATAGATATTGTAGTAGTGTTCAATATAAATAATGTGTACTAGGACTAACCAACAAGGTTAACTCTGATTTGAGTATCGAATTTCACTAATTGTACTAAAAGTAGCTAAGTAAGAGTCATTAAAACAGTTGCTGCTGCCAAGTAAGTCTATTGATAAGAGTAAATAGCTACAAGCTGTGCAACAAAGTCAATCAAACAAACCAAGTGCTGTGCTAATAAAGCTAGTTAGCTGTACAACAATAAAATACCATTACATTACAATTACATTACTTGATATACGTAAGTAGTCCAAGGATGAAATGAAAGTTTACTTTCTTACCTACATAATTAATACTACATATTCTGCAAACTGTTTAGCTAAGAGACTTTTTGATGTTGTAAATGTAACGCAATACCTATTTAGCTACAGAACGTGTAGCGGTTTTAATCGTACTAGACAGAAAAGCATAGACGTATTAGCCGTGAATACAATAACTACATAATTATATAATTATCGTAATTGTTTATGCTGAAATAATATGAACTGTTTATAGTAGAAGTAAATAGTAGTGTAAACGTAGACTAACTTTATTCTTTTAACTTCAAAAGGGTTAGCTACATAAACCTTACTGAATAACGACTGTACTGTATATGCTTAAAATGGATTAGGCGGAGTTTGAAAAGTACTGATCTGATATTATATACCATACAAATACTGCTACTAAATGTAAATGTGTAAAACAACACTAATGTGTAAGAAGAATTTCCCGACAATACTGGGAAAAAGTATGCGCTTTCATTAGGTTATTCACTTGTACATCATAAATCTTGTATACTGAAAGAAGGTAAATGTATAGTAGATGTAGACTAACTGCGCCTTGTACAAGTAGCCACATACTTGTGAGTGAATTTCAAATACCTAATTACTTTTAATTCGTGCGTTCATGTGTCCTGAAAAGTGTATGACACGTAAGCAACCGTTTTTGTAAGCCTTTTAACCGTTTTATTGTAACTAGATTGGAGGCGACATTAAAAAGGCGACAAAAGTACCTTGTTTCGTAATGTTTGTATCAACTACTCTTATCATCACCAATGTGCTAATTTTGCTACTGTTCTCTCTGTGTGATTCAATGTAATTGTTACATAAAAATGTAATTTATAATGTTCTCTGTATAAATATGTACTACTAGTTTAGTTCGTTCGTATTGCATTGATATTCTGTCGTGGAGTGAAAGCGATTAGTGTGTATTAAAAGGCGATGTAATTAAGTTTTCTGAATGTTTTGTTTTACATGTCCTAATGTATGCATACTCTTCTGTACTATACTCTAAGAATTCTCTCCAGTACTGACATATTTAAATGCGTCGTTTGTTCAACAAAGCAAACTTCATTTTGCTTCGGTATGATTTCTGCTACGACATGCTGTCATTGCTATTAAATTAAGCAAACTTTGTGTTCTTACTTTACTAATTATCATTTTTATTGTCTCTCTACTGTATGTTTACTTGTGTTGGTTTTTATGTGAAGCCTTAACTTGTTAATACCTTAATACTATACTGGGAGTGGTAACAAATATGACTACCACAGAGGAACGTCAATGTTAAATTGATTTGTGCTTGGCTTGCTTTGTTACGAATTTGAATAAATCAGATGCCAGTGAAACTGAAAGGTGAAAGATAAAGATAGTTTTTGTTCAGTAACTGATAATTAGAATTTGCATAATAATAATAATAGGGCAGTCCAGTCATCAAGACAAGACACAAAACAAAATTTTACAGTAAATTTGCGACAGTAAAAAACAGTTATTTAATATAAATTAGTCTCGACATGCATTAAATACAGAATTATACAAATTACAAATGAACCATGAAAAAGAACAAAATGAGAAGAATTTCGAAAAATTATATATTATTAAGCCCTCCCCATGATTTACCGCTTTTTACTACAACTGGAAATCTAACAGATAGTTTTAAACATGATTGCATTATCGTACGTATTTCGCGAACAACTTGATCCAAATGCGAATTCCTTACTTCAAACATAAGTTCATCATGCAAATTTAAAATCGGAAAACATACAATTTCCGAAGATATCACAGGGGTTTTTGAATTGTTAGAAGATAAAACTCTATTCCATTCCAATGGGGTTAAACTGTTAGGAAATATCTGATCAAATCGACTGTGTATTTTCGTCATGGCTGTCTTCACTAAATCCGCAGCAGAGCCTTGAATTCGGGAATTGACCGCTTGACGCTCCGCTTGGGCTGCATAAAAACACAATTATTATAACATACATAATTATCAGCATTTTCGATAGAATAAAAATTTATTATAATGATCATGTGGGTATCATGTGGGTAACTTACCCTTTTCGGTGCTATTGGAACTGTTAATAAGTGGAAGAAATCTTTTTCTTCCACAAATTGTTACTATGTAACCAGACTCTCGGCATGCTTTAATGGTTTTGTCCAGGAAACTTCTAACACCCGGGTAGGCTCGCATGAAGTCTCTTATATATAATCCTGCTTGTGTCTCATCAACTCCCATCTGTTCACCCAACGTTTTTGGGCCCATTCCGTATATAATACCGTAAACTAGCCCTTTAAATTCTTGTCTCATGCTAGCAGTAACCTAAAGCAGAACATAGCCCAACGTTTAGTATATTTAAACAGTACAATAGTTTTCTCTTTTTATCTATTTTCTATTTTTTACTAATTGTAATACAGAATTTTAATGCAAACTTACTTTATCACAAGGAATTTTTTTCCACTCAGCTGCAAGAGCAATAAATACATCGCCATGTTTATCATTTAAGATTTTCATGAGGTTCTTGTCTCGACACAAATGAGCCAGAATTCGCAGTTCTAATTGAGAATAATCGGCAGATACCAGAGTGAAATCTTCTGAACACGACACAAAGGCATTCCTCATGGAAATCATATTGTCCCCGCTTTTAGAGGTACCTTTCACTTGATTAAAAAATTGGATTCCACTTTCAATGTTTCTCATCACAGATGCTATTTTGTTGCCGAATTGCAATCTTGAATGAATTTTTAATTCGTCAATTTGTTTTTCAGTGAAATCAACTTGAGCATCAAAATCTCGAGGAATACACTGCAAACTGGGTTCTGACATTATAACCCTTCCAGTTAAAGTGAAATGTGAATATGTTCCAAAAATTCTTCCCGTTTTCGAATTCCTCTCTTGTTGAAACGGGTAAACAACCTGCGGTAAAAATGGAAAGTTAGTTAACAAATAGCAAGTTTATATGTTAAGTTGCAAGCTTATATGAATGGTTTAACATGAAAGTTATGGTATCATGAGACTTACTGTTTGCAAGGTATTGGTAATTTTGCGCCAGTCCATAATGACACGAGGTAATTCATGGTCCAACTGTGCTAACACATCCTTTCCAGTTCCTTTGGTATTCTTTGGTCTCTTCAAGCCAATTTCATGAAACAATATCTGTATAAAAACAAAATTATGTGATTTTTTGCATTTCCAAAAAAATGTTTATTTAATCATGCCGAAAGTACCTGACTTATATCCTTTGATGACCCCAGATTGAATTGGCGTTTAGCCAGTTGAAAGGCTTTTAGCTCCAGAATTGAAGACTTGAATTGCAACAACGTCTTCAGACGTACCAGTTCCGATGAATCCAAATACATACCATTCAGCTCCATTAACATCAAAAATCGAGAAGAAGGCATCTCAATGTCTGGCAAATGTATAAAATGATTATGGTATATTTAAACTATTTAAATCGCATTATAAAAAAATTCGTTTGTTTTGTTGCATTTGTCGAAAGTACTAATATTTCGTTAAAAATTAATGTAGAACGCAAAAAAAGAGTAATTATCAAGATTGCGAAAGAAAATAACTTCATAACATGATAAATGAATTCCAATTACCTGTAAAATGGTTCCAAAGAGAGCTCTGAATTAATTTTTCTTGAAGTGAAACCATTAGCTTGAACGCAACGAAAGCGTCTTTGATTTCTTGGCCCCAGCTTAGTCCTAATATTTTGCTGTTGTCGCTACTAAGGTGTGTAGATATTAATTTATCAGTGGTGATATTCCAACTTTCATCTTCAAATCTCCACAGCCATTGGGCAATTTTAGGATCCCACATTTTGTTTGGAAGAGGCAACTTGGGCAAAATGTTATTTCCGCAATATTTTAATAACTGTTTAACTTTCTCTTTAGAATCCAATAGTACAATGGTACAATCCGATTTCTGAATTCTCTCAAATAAATGTCCAACGTCTTCTCCATGTTTGGCAATCAATCTTGAGCTTAGAATGGTTTTACTGGCGGGCACGGGATTCTTATCTTGGCTCCATTCAAACAGCCATATAGTATCGGATCCGTTGAAAAGGGTTATTGTATGTTTATTTTCATTTTCATCCTCAGAGCTCAATTCCTTTAAACCCGAAAATTTTATATTTCGTCCAATGATTCTTGCACCAATGCCACACCGAGATCTTGAAGCAGGACGTTTAGGGGGAGACAATTTAATGCCCATTCCCAATACGCTTTTAGAATTAAAAAGATCGTCTGGGAGAGTTTTGACCGATAAAATCTTTTTAACCACAATGGTCTTGCCTGCAATTTTCTCCGAAAATAAACAGTTGTGTTGAGTTTCTATCTTATTGCTAAAATTACTCATTTGAATTTTTGTACACATATTAGCAGCTTCGTTTCTGGTTCCTTGAATGCGCATCGGAGTTCGTAGAAAAGTTTTTTTTGTGGACCCTCCATGGGACACTTCTTCCATGTCAGAACTTACATCAAATACTTCATTGGACGTAGCAGAATCATTTGATTTGTTTAAATTCTCTTTCTCGTCGTTTTCTAAATCCTCAGCAAACATATCTTCAGACTCAAAATTAGTATCTTCAGCAATAGCCAACATAGCTTCAGCCTGAGACTTGGTAATTTTATGCGTATTAACAGTAACAGTCTCTGAATCAACTTCGTTTTCTTTTTTATTTTCTTTTAGGTCCTCATTCTTGGAAACATTCAAAGAGACTTCCATTAAACTAGCAATCGAATCGAATTCTGCATCAAAATCAATCAAACTTATTCCTTTTTCCTGTTTACGATACTCTCCTTTAGGAGATTCTTGAAAAATTTCCATTTCTTCTAGAGATGTGTTTAGTTCGAAATCCATTTCTTCGGATTCATATTTAGGGGTGCACTTTGTTCGCTTGGATTGAACAGTAGAGCTTTTGCTTATAGGTGTAATTGTGCTTTCTGACATTTGTTTCACTAGTAGTTTGTCCGAATGTTTGCCTTTATTTGATTGACTTTGGTTAGAACCTATTCCATCTCTGAGACCATTTTTATTTGCTGCATTTGCGTCGTTTGTAGTAATAGTAATGCTACCTTTCATTGACTCGTAAAGTTTGTTTGCCGTGGCTTTATGAGGCTCATCAACGTTTGCAAAAATATCATCCGACGAATCCCCGAAAGTTGAAGTATCAAGTGTCTCAATCTTAGACACGTCAAGGCCGGATATTTTCATCTCCTTGGGATGTGTTTCAGTGTCATTCTTGCTATATGTTTCATTGAATGCTTCATTTTCATAATCTTGTTCAATTTCACTATCTTCATCCGTCGATGTTGTATCACTATCTCTCACTTGCACTTTCTTCGCATTTTCAGAAGAGATGAAAGTATGCGACGCTTTAAAAGAGTCATTGTTATTACATTGTTTCTGCCCGAACTCAATATTTTTTGGCAGGCCAAGCACAATCTGAAATAAAGCCTCAAATTAGTCGCAAATTCTCATTAATTTCATGCTCAATACTGTAAGTGTAAGTTGTACAACGAACGAATTAAATAGGTATTTACACAATAGATAGTTATAATTAATTGAGAAATCAGTAATTAATTGAGTAAAATTGCAAAGGCTGTATCAAAAAGCAGTAAATGAAATAATTAAGTAGCAAGTAGGTTAATAGTTTGAAGCTTGAGTTAAGGTGTAAATTAAAAGTTCTCATCTATTTGTATGATGCGTAAATTACTTTTATACATACAGTACTACAGAACGAATTAATAGTTAAAACTTTGTAAATGTATCAAAAAATGAATTGCTAAAAGAAAGCTGTATTGACTTTGATAATAACAAATTTACTCGTTTTTATTAACTGACAATGTGAGACAAATATAAATACTTTTACATTATTGATAAATAAGCCATAATTTTTATAATACATAAAATCACAAAATGAGTATCGATTGCAGATATTTTATAGTATAACTTGTTAAAACAAAAAAAATTGTCATGTATCAAAAATATTTCCTTTTCGCGTGATTGTTATTGTCAAAAGTTTAGTGTGGAATAGTTACTTAATATTTTACTTTCCCATGGTCAGACTTTGTAGCTCACTACATCTCACCTGAAGAAATTGTCGCGCTTCGTTCACAATAACAACCGATAATGGATCCTCCGCTACTTTACCGCTTGTCAAACTGTTGTTCAATTCCGTTCCTCGATCACTGTTGAAACAAAAGAATGAGCAGAAAAAGGTTTTAATTAAAAATATCACACACAGCTTCAGGAATATTTTCTATGAAAATGAATCAAGGCTAACGATTCTACCTTTGAAAGCGTTCCGCGGAAATTAGAATTTGCTCCACATGAGCAGGTTCCGCTGCAGCTAAATCGACAACGGTTGTTATCCCTCCATTATATAATACACGGGCTTTCAGTCCTCCTAAAGAAGGAAGTCTAATGAGATCTAGGAGTTCTCTTTGAACACCGAACTCCATTCGGTCTTTGAATTGACTGAGAAGTAGTTCCATGTTCGACCATCCCAATCTACCACAGAACGCTGTGACCTGACCTAAAAGTAACAAACACAATTGTAACTAGATTCAATTATCCAATATGATCCAATTTAAACAGAAATAGAGAATCTCGTAAAACATTACCAGCAAATGTTGAAGCAGTCAACTGAAGACTTTGAACGACACTTTTATCTAAATTGTATTTAGCACAAACTGTTTTAATTGGGACTTCGTTAACTAAATCGCTAAGAGCTAAAGCAGCAAAAAATCTTTGATGTACCAGGAATTGCATAGTCTGAAAAAAGCGAAACAAATGTAGCAATATACCAAGTGAGAAACCAAATTAATATGTAATTATGACCAACGAGCAACTTAAAAGTAAATACCTGTGAAGGATTTTCTCGACTGGCAGCTCCAATAGATACTCGAATTATAAAGGACTCCGATATCCCTATCAATTGTGCCACCCTCTTATCTTTATCACTCAAGTCTTCATAAATTTTTAAAAATAAACTAAAATCAATTCTCTTCAGCGTTTCAGACAAGTAAGTTGGTGTCACCTATATTCACAAGTAATACAATAGTCATTTTATAACGTTCCGTTTTAAAAACAGATGAGAATATTACAAGGGTTTTAAAAATAAGTTTATTTCAAGAAGGTTGCAATAACCTGATAAATTATATGCAGTTCGCTGTCCAAAGCAAAACATCGGGATGCCTTTTCCAATTCTTTAAAGACAAACATCCCGTCCTCGGGTGCAAAGGATGATGCCAAACACGCCATACCAAGATGACTAGTTATATATTCCTCATTTTCCGGACTTTCATTTCCGTATACTCTTATATAATTTTCTTTCTTCAGATACTTCAAACTTTGAGACATTATATCAGAAGAATCCAAATCTAAATCCAATAAAAAATTGAAAATTATCATATACTAAAAAGTTTATATAAATCTCTTAATTGTTGGTTAAATATTTCAAAATAATTTTTTATTGAATTGAATTTGAATGAGTGTTATATAGTTTGAATTAGCTTACCACTTTTATTGATTAGCACTGAAAATAAAGTACATCTGGAAAATTGTAATAAATCTTGGTATTTTGAGGCAGCTTTTGTTGCAATGGCTTCTAAAATGAAACGATTCAACGGTTGGGTGATGGTATGCCCTTCCCCTTCACTAGATCTTACTTCAATGCTTTGGCCTTCTTTTTCACCGTTTTTAATCAATGCACTTTCTACAGGGTTCAATTCTGATTGAATTAACCGGATTCCATCATTTTGGGTTTTTGTTGAAGTCAAAAGAATAGATTCTCCTTCTACGTCAACTCCTTTACGACCAGCTCTACCGATCATTTGACAGTATGTCAACGGATTTAAAATATTTCTTCCGGTGTAATCAAAAGGAGAACTGATTATTACACGTCTGGCAGGTAAATTCACTCCTGCTGATAAAGTAGATGTTGAAACAAGGACACGCACAACACAACGTTTAAATGCAGATTCCAAAATGTCTCTCTCATCGGTAGTCAATCCTTCAAATTGCAAATAATATATATTTCATCATTCATTACGTTATGTTAAATACAGATATCAACTAATAATTGATAGTCTGTAATAAACTTGGTAGTAATAACACAAAATGTAGCAATGATTTGAACGATTAGGAAAACAAACCTGCATGATGAAAAGCTACTCCAAAGCAGACACAGTTTAATAAATTGCTGTCTACTCCTTGACACTCTTTTAGTTGATTGAATACTTCTTGCAGCTTTTCCGAACTCAATTGTTGACGCAGCTGCTCCCCCACAGAAGAACCATTCGAATTTCTGGGATTACCGATTGCATTGAAACATTTTGCTATCGTGGCGGCATTTATTTCACAAGCGCTTCTTGTACTGCAAAAAATAAGGACAGAGTGACCGCCCAATACCGTTTCTAAACTGAGTTTAACCTTTCCATCTTCATCACCCTAAATACAAAGTAAACAGTAAACACAGGCTCTATTTTATTGGTCATTCGAGAATGATTCAAAGATTTCAATTATACTAAACAATTAACTTCAATTACCGGAATATCAACATCAACTGAATTTTCATTTAAAGCTCTAACTAACTCCAGATTTTTGTCGTATAACTTGTCTCCAATTTTTATTCGTTCAGCTAAAGGTACAGGACGATATTGAGTAGTCACCAACTCAGCATTAAGCCACTTTGCAAGGTCTGAAAGATTTGGCAATGTGGCTGACATACCAATAATCTAAAACCATAAAATTACTTAGCTTTTCCACAAAACCTCCGTACAGTCAATAATGTACAATAATAATAATAGTGGACAGTGAGTATACAGTCAATAACAATAATTTACCTGTATGTTTAAATTTTTGTTCAGTCCTCCTTCGTCAGCATAATCTTCACTATAGCTCTGACATTCATTGGAGCATTTTATTTTCTTCATCATAAATAGGATTTTGGTAAGTAAAATTTCGAGAAAAAAACCACGTTTATTGTCACCAATAAGATGCATTTCATCGACCTATGATAATACAAGTAATTGATAAAACAAAATCGAACGAAGAGACCACAAAGAGCTGCATGTGTGATAAAAAAAATGATAGAGTATGTCCATATAACAATGATGGAATTAAAATTCTTACTACTATTGTTCCTAATTGAGAGAGGGCTGAATCTTCCAGGAGCCTTTCCATATAAAAAACAGAATAATGTTACAACTGCATCGAATTTATTAATTCAATAAATAAATTTTTTATTACCTATTGATTAGACTACTGGCTTTTTCAATGGTACACACAGCTATATCCACAGCTTTAAATCCACCTGGAGGATTGTACGCTCCCATAAATCCTTCTACGCGTACACCGGAATCGCCAAAGAGTTCTTGTAAACTATGCATCTTTTCCCTTGCGACAGCCACGAACGGTAAAATCATAATGGCTTTCTTTCCTAATTCCAAAACCCGTTTAAGCATCAAAATTTCGGCAACAAGGGTTTTTCCTATGAAAAACAGACAACTTTTTTATTAATTCATGAAAATCAAATAGTAAATACGTTAATAATGAATGAGTAAATTCAGTAAATACAGATACCTGCCGAAGTGGGAGCTGAATATAATAGATTGTTTCCTTCTAACACCATAGGATTAGCTAAACATTCCAACTGCCACGGAAATAGTGAGACAACTCCTTTTTGTTTGTATCTCTAAAGAAGAATTAGCAATTTAGCAATGGTCGAATAATTGTAAGAAACATAAAGTTGGAAAATAAATTTTTCATTTCAACGTACCGCAACTACTGACTTTGGTAAACCCCAAGAAGACAGCTGAAGCTTTTCATCTTCTGACATTATGGTTAAATCTCCTTTAAATAACTGAGTCTGTCCAGATTCTGACAACAGTTTAGCTGCTTTACGATTTGTGAATGCTACTTTGAACTTTGTATTTTTCTTCTTTTTACGTTTATTGTTATTTTTATTAGGATTGGTGGGAATATTCACTTTTGTTTTAAGTGCTTCCGGTGATTTCTTTTTGATGCTTTTTAAAAGCGATGTAGAACTACTTTGGGAAGGCATTTTATTCATGCCGCTTACGTCCTTATTGTCAGTCTTAACATGTTCTGCAGTAGTTGTAAGTGAATTCCTTTCCAGTTTCATTATTGCAGCGATTTGTGAGGCCGGTATTATATCTGACATATCATGGGCATCTTCTAGTATATTATGTGGATTGCTAACACAATCTTTCTCCCCACTTTCCATTTTATCTAACATTTGTAAAAAAGAATCACCGCACAAGCTATCACCATTGTTTTTTTCTTCATTCACTTTCTTTTCCATGTTTTCTACCGCATCGAGAAATGAATCATTTACAAACGAAATATCTCCTCCGCAGTTACTCGGGGAGGTAAATCCCTTGGCAATGGGGGTTAAGAATTTACCGAAAGCATTGGATGTACCCTTAATATTTGGACTTGATGAATATGGAAAAGCGGCCATGGCAGAATCCACCGGATCAGCAAAAGTGGTTTGTGCAGCTGCACCCTTTGGGGTCCTGTCTTCAACATTGTGCTTTCTTTTCCTATTCAAAATATAGCAGTGTTATAATTTGACATTTTTATGTAAGGTAAACTAAATATAGTTATAAATAAAGAGAAAACAGAAAAAACAAATCTATAACAATATTTTATACCTTCTGGTGGAAGCAAACCCTCCTGAAGTGATTGGGCTGAATGGCATAACTGCTTCACTTCCATTATTCTGTAACATCTCTGCCTGATTTTTATATGATGCATCCGCTTTCATTGAGCTTCTAGTTTTCATATCGTCTCAGTTAAGTAAAGATAGTAAAGAATTTTAAAAGCATCAATGAATTGGACAGCAAATGTACATCTGCATCTGGTACCTGTAAACATATGACAAATTTTGAATTCAAGCCAACTTTTTAACCCAAGCGTCAAGTGGCATAATACATAACAATACATACACGATTCATTCATAATTTGATGTAGTATGACAAAACCTGGACAAAAGAACATGCAATTTTATTTCTAAACGATTTGTTGATAAAAATTTCAAAATGGTAAACGGATTATACAAAATCAAAAACTTCTTACTTTACATAAGTAGAAAGAAGTACCAGCAGTGGAGTGTAGTTAGTAGTTAAATTATTATTAAGTTAACTCAAATCTTGACATGATTCTGTTACATTGGATTCACATTTATGTATATATTTTCGCTCAATAAACTCTTAACTGTTAATTACACAATATGATTTGACATTATACTGTTCCAATAAAAACTGTCAAAATTGTTTGATGCCTAATTGGAGTAAATATTTATAAATCAATGACTAACTAAGGAATGACAAATGAAGGACGATAATAAAAGTAAACAAAAACTGTCAATTTAAAAGTACAAACTCAATAATATCAATTATTTACACAAGTAAATTTAATTCCACGATTATTTTATGGTATAAAAATAGGTTTGTTATTATTTTTTAGTATTTAATTGAGAGTTAAATTAAAATCATGATCAAAGAGGCAAATAAAAATATAAACAATGAAACTCAGACAAGCAGCCGTTTAACTTTTATCCGCCAATAATTTAAATCAAATAAGTAAACTTTCCTCCTAACCTTTCGATTCACTGCAACTCGAACTGTGTCTTCCCGAAATGTTTCAAAGTTGAGAAAGTGAAGTTGAACTGGAAGAGGTTTGTGTGATTGGTGAATACGGAATGCGTGGAAACATTTCAAATTCTGCTTGGTAATTGCCGCTGCCGCGTCAGTCAATTTTCTTTACATTTTGTTTTGCTGCTACAGATCTGATCTTCTGAAAAAGATGAACTATCATTTAGAAGTTGGCAATTAGCAGTGAATAAATCCTGGACAGACATCACTGGAAAGCGTTTTGAAATTAAATCGCTGGTGAAATTATTTTTTATATGATTTATATTAAATCAAGCACAGATATTGTGTTATATTGTCTTTGTCAGCTGTTCATGGTGTACTACTGTCTATCTCAGAAAAATAGGACCCAAGACCAGTATATTTCCCCTGACACGTTAACTGGCAAATGCTTTGAACTACTTCTACTGTATCCACAACAACTGATTTAATTAA
>JABASD010004621.1:0-14840 GCA_019776165.1 Pogonognathellus flavescens
TCTTCGGATTTAAGGCTGCAATTTCTAACACTACAGAATCAAAAAGAATGTTTTAGAATATTGTTTTGTAGGTGCTTTTCCTCTTTCTCATGATATTCATAATGAATCATGACATGACATGCATGAGTTATAAAAACATTTTATCTTACTTACACCATTTGGTTACTTTACAAGGTTCTTCTTTTACTTTGTCACTCCTGTGACATTTACTTCTTGGAGCTGCATCTGCACAGTTAAAAACCATTAATTAGGTTAACAATCGGATCTCATACAAATACATGCATCAGTGATAAAATCTCAGGATAATAAAATGCTTGTACTGGTTAAGTTCGATTCAGGTTCGGTGTTGCTGATTTTTACATACCCTTTATGGATTCCAACAAAGGGTCCCTCCCAGCCTTCCAGCCAAGCCCTTCCAAAGTGGGTTTGTCCGAACAGTCCGCAGACCCTTTATTCTCCGAATCACCCATAGCAGCTTTAAACTCGAAAACTTTCTTCGGATTTAAGGCTGCAATTTCTAACACTACAGAATCAAAAAGAATGTTTTAGAATATTGTTTTGTAGGTGCTTTTCCTCTTTCTCATGATATTCATAATGAATCATGACATGACATACGAACAGTCCGCAGACCCTTTATTCTCCGAATCACCCATAGCAGCTTTAAACTCGAAAACTTTCAATTTTTTTTAATCAGAACAATATCTACTCAGGTTATGCTAATTGTAAGTTCGGTCGCAATTGTAAAAAATTGGAAATTGACTGAGATTTTAGGGTCGGTAGTCTGCTTGGTGTATGAAATGAATGTATCGCATCACAAAACCACATAGAACACACAGTCAGAGTCAACCTCCAGTATGCCCTGTACGATATGCAAACTTCACAAAAAATTAAATACAAAAACCCATCAAATGTAATTAGCATTAGTTTTGCATCCACAGATCTTTATTTCCATTTAATTAAAATGAAACTTATTTTTTTAAGTGAATATAAATGGTGAAATTATTTTTTAGAAATCTAAGGCCTCAGAACGGTGGTAGTGGGGGAGTGTAGGCAGACTCCCGTTGTAGTTTGAGCACGAGGAGGGAGCAGCAGTAGTCGCCCTCTGCAGACTTTTGAGCAACTGCAGTAAAAGTGTGGTGGTTGTGGCAGTCGGCATTGCAATTGCAGCTCCCGAGTTCTTATTCATCGCCAATCTGATAGATCTGTTCAACTTCTTTCATAATTTCTTCCAAATTTTGTGAAAATGCAGAGTAGTACGGATCGTCAAGTACAATCCGTCCAAGTCTTTGGACGAAAGGTAACATTTTTATCACTTTTTCAAAAAAATTCATTGTTTTAAACCAAAAATTGCGGATGTTGAGTGTGGTGGAGTAAAGTTGTATGTTGAATGTGTGCTACGAACCCGTCAGCAATCACAATTCATTGTTCATTAATTTATATCAATTGTTTAAACCACTTTTGTGACATGTCAATTTCATAATACTGTTCGAAATAATGTATAGGTCTTTAATACCAATTGTTGCAATTATTCAGTTTGTAATAATAATTTGATTTTTTCAGAAAACTGCAACTGCTGTTGCTTACTGCAAAAATGGTCGAGGACTTCTAAAAGTAAATGGTCGTCCTTTGGAATTGGTCGAACCAAAAATTCTCCAATTTAAGCTTATGGAACCCATCCTTTTGTTAGGAAAGGTAAGTATAATCTTTTACATTAATATATAAATTATAAATCAGTCAAAATGTTGCACAGACGAGCAACCAAGAGGTTGGGACGACTCGTTAATATTAAGTTTTTCGACCAATATAAATAATAATGGATAATGCATTAAATAAATTGAGCAGGTGTTTGATCCATTTAATAAATTTTATTAACTTTATTGATGAATTTGCTTTCAGGACCGATTCTCCGATGTCGATATCAGAGTCAGAGTGAAGGGTGGTGGACATGTTGCACAGGTCTACGCTATTCGTCAAGCCATTTCTAAAGCTTTGGTTGCCTACTATCAAAAGTGTAAGTTTTTATAACTATTACAAATTATTGAAAATTATCATGAATATACGATATTGCAGTCGCCTTCCAAGTTCAGTTTTTGTTTGTGCTTTGTGGTACACAAAATTTACTTGAAGTCATCTTATTTTATTGCTGACCTAAATTGTTAGCATTGTAATGCCAACAATACATTTTCCAAATAAAACCGAAAATCTGATGATTTGAAGTGATTGTAATTGTAATGGTTTTATTGTCAGACTCTAGTCAACTTACAAAACAGGACTTTAACTTAGTTTAATTGATTATCACATTCCGTCCGACAACAAAATTTCTGCGTGGAAAGCGCCGTGTCATATCGTCTATTGCCTTGTTATTATAAAACTTTTGCGATACTCACTATTTCAACCACTTATTTTTTCTTTTAGATGTGGATGAAGCATCGAAGAAAGAAATCAAAGACATTCTTACACAGTATGACCGTAGTTTGTTGGTTGCCGATCCTAGACGTTGCGAACCCAAGAAATTCGGAGGTCCAGGAGCCCGCGCTCGCTACCAGAAGTCATACCGTTAACCTCGTAATCTCCTCATTTTATATGTGGCGATTTTTGATGTAATGGCTTATTATCCTCCTTTAAATAATAAAGAATGAATTGACCATCTAAACATTAATTTTGTAATTTATTGTGATTACATGTGAACTGCAAAATATATTGGATTTTGATAAGCCATTGTATCGATTACATTTTGATTAATACTATTTCATCAAACCTTTATTTTTGATATCAGATTTTTTTATTCTTGGTCGTCGTAAGCGAGATTCACAGATCAATCAAATTAATAGGTTTTAGAAATTCAAATATTAGATTTCATTACATAAGTAATTAATGTATTGTTCATTAATGTACATTACTGGCAGGATTAATACCCACAGTACAGTACTAAATACATACTTAATTTATTAAAACTGAATATTGTAATGTATTGCAGCCTAGTACAAATAGCACAAAATATCGGGCGTAACCGTAACTAATAATTCTAATACATATTATTATATAGCTAAACCCGAAGTAATTAATGAAAAGTGTCTAGAGATATATTTATGGAAGGACTGTTACTTCGTTGGCGTTAAACAAATTATGCATTAATTAAGCCAAGGATGAAAACTACTGTATATTGCATACCTACATAATATTTTGGTATGAGACTTAATGGTTTATTTAATTTCGCAAATTTAGGTTCATTGGTGCATAATGTATACTATTTCAGGATTTACTTTGGCGGCTCTCATCGTGTGAAATTATGTACAAATTGAAATCAATCATTAATCATATTATAATATGATCATAATCATTAACGTCCAATGTCCATTAATATTATTTATAGTATGTAAATGTATTACACAGATACGTAGTGATTATTATCTAAATATCTTAACACCTTTGGCACTTAAAAATTGAATAGTATCATTATTTTATGGTTGGTGCATTTCTTGAAATATACCTAGTTTAATTCTCCACCCGTGGCTCCATTTCTTCAAATGACATTGACATTTTGACTTGTAAAATGTGAAACAAGGATTTTCTGCATCACTGCCTCCATTTCTAGGAATTCGTTGTTTTCTCAATTGCAGCAACATTCTCATAAATGTGCAATAAATACCAAGGGAGTATCTACTTATGGGCTGGGCTCACTGGGCTTGAGCCTCCCCATAAAATCCGCTAAACGATGTTATGTGACAAAAATTGTTGCCGCAATGTTTTTATTTTTAACTCTGACAATGATACCTCTCTCCCAACATTCCCTGCCCCCTTCCCATTTCAGAACCCTAGTACGCTCTTGTACAATACCCTCACGCTTCTCAAGCCGAAGCGGAGCTACATGAAGTGTATTTGTGCTATAACTATAGCCGATATTATACTCATTTTCAATTTGGGAACAGTTAGTTACCAACCACAATAATAATATTATTATTAGATAATATTGTAAACTGAACTGGCCTAATGACTGTTCTGTTGATTAGCTATATTAATACTTACCTACATGCTTTAAACATACATTAACATTCTACTGTATATGCAGAAAAATTTCCCTCGCGTGTATTTGTAAATTAGAAACTACAATAATAAAAAAGGAGTAAGAGTGTGTTTAAGACAATACCGGATGGTAAAGTAGGTATATATTTCCATTGCCAATCTGTCCTTGTCAGTCAGTCAGTTGCCAACAAACCAACAACAGACTCCGGCAATTTTTAGCAACTTAAACGAACTACCTATGCAGTCGTAGTAGTAGTAGTATTTCACTTTTATTTGTATATGTATCAGTTTTGCATCCTTAGAGCAGAACATCATTCGTGAATGAATATTTTCGACGCATAGCATTAACATTACATGTTCGTTCACAAAGTAACATGCTGCATACTGTAAAGAATGGAAGATGTTAAAGAAAATGAAAACTCTTTAGTCAAGCAATGTCGCGCAGTAGTTTTGTTTGAGCCTGCCAGTAATAACGTTGTCTTTCACGAAAGCTTCGATTGAGTCGAAAATGTGTAGGTTATATTTGTGTTCCATATAATTATATTGCAATATGCAATGGATTGACTTTTCGGATGCTCTTAAATGAATACGAAAGAAACAGCAACACAACTGGTAGTAGTTTTGCTTCTGCAATGTACAGTTTAGCGCAATTCCATATATAATATAGTTTCATTCGTTTATTCACAGCCAGTAAAGTCGAATTGAAATTTCAGGGTTCTATATTTGGACGCTGCAATTTTTTCAACTTGTCTGGCCATGAACGCTTGTGCTATGTAATATCTGTATAGTCAATACTTTTAAATGTTTGCTGTTTCTTTTCAGTTCCTCTTCTATAGATTCACGACCAATGTGCCTTGAAAACGCATACCCAAGCCAAATCGAATATTATATAGAGACTTTTGCAGATTAGCAGATAACCGTCGCCGTCACACTCTGCCCGCTTGTAACTTAACTTGTCTAAGAGGATTATTATATAGCGAATGTTCCTGTAGATTCAGCTTCCTCCTCTCATCTCCCACAACTTTATCCTTAAGTTATGAATCAAGCAATGGTTTAACACTTGGATTGCATACATTTCGCAATTACCTTTTTATTAGTCATCCGGATTCGGAGTCTGCATAAATAAAGTTTCTTCTTTCACTCATGTAAATTGTACCGAGTGTTCCCCCACAATGTAACACTGCGTAAGTACCATGTTCGTTTCATGATTTTCGCTTAGCGGTCTACTTCCTATTAAAATCAAACCACACGCTTTCTACCATGAACAAAAATGTTGTGCAGATTTCTAAAAAATGGGAATCTAAATTTGTATACACGATTCAAGCTTCCTGGATAACTTCCGTATGTGAGATTACGTAATATTGCATAATACTAAAATACCTAGGTAGGTTAGGTAGGATTACTGATGCAAAATATTTTCTGGCACCATGTGTAGCCATTCACTCATTTACATGTCCCAAGCTATCAAAACATGTAAAATACTTCCTACTCTAGTAGAGATTCAATACAAGAATTAAAAATGTTTTTAACAAGGTAGAAAAAAATAATTCCATCATTTACTCGTTTCTCATACTACTTTAGCTTTCCGCAGTCGAATGAACTTTTAATTCAATGCTGAATATTTTATGATTGATATATACATAAAATTTATGCATACAAAATAGATAGATAGACCCATAAAAGTGAACTGCGAGTTTATTAGCTACGAATCATTTTACTGTATCTAGTACGTATCTACCTACTTATTTTATTATCAATCATTCTACTATTTATCATTATCACATAATATAATACACACTACAGTCAATGTCATCAGGACTGTCGCCATTCACTCTCACACTATGTGTATATATCCAGGCACTTATTAAGTGGCATATAAATACCAATAGAATAATGTTTTCATGATTTCTGTATACTCTTGCTTTGTTCTACGAGTAGGTTTCCTGTTTATACAATACTGAATAATTAGAAGATAGGAAGAAAACAGATCTTTAAAAAAGTCATGTCCAGGTAGCATAAGGGAAAACATTTGGTAATGAGAAAGCCAGGACACGTTAAGTCTAGCAGCCGCTTTTGTTTACTAGACAAAAACCGTTGGTAGGTACAACTAGTACTAGTCGTACTTTTAATAGTACTAGTACGGTTAACCCTTCTCAGCGATAAAAAATAACAAATTAGATGTGTTATTGCTCTGTGTATACCGCTTGCACTAAATACCATGGCATAATAAGGTTTTCGTATCACTATGAAACCTGCTAGCTACAACGTTTATAAATAGATGACTTTATTACAAAGGCGCCAGAGACACACTTTGCATCTCTCGATGTTTCACCAACTACAATAATATTATTTGCATAGAACTTAATTAAATCTCCATAATTTATGAATGATGTTTGCAACTTCGTGGAAGGAAGTTATTTATTGCAGGGATATGATATATTTGTTATATGCATTATTATAGCTGAAAAAGTTCTTAGTGTATGAGGACGTGTTTTTAATTGGTAATGTTTTTAATAAATTTATAGTGAAATCGCATGTAGAAAAAGGTACCTAAAGGATTCCGAGAATTTTTGTAATAATAGCAATAACCTTAACCCGGAAATTATAAATAAACATTGTATTGTGCTAGCTTCAATAATTGCGAAGCTTGTGTAAGGTATTCTTACATGTTATAATATTATGATCTCATCTTCATTAATTTTCATTTAGGCGGATGTGAGCGATAATACTCAGGGGGTATAGATTATATCAGTTGCGAAGTGATTGGATGAGGCATTTATTATGTGAAACTCGTAAAAAGGCAAAAATAAGTCTACGCGATATAAATACAAATTACTGTGAGCCGTAATAATAAAATGATACACCATTTGTATAAAGAGTTGCGTCATAAACATTCATTATCTGACTATAAATCACATTTTATGCTTCAGAAATATACGCACATACCGTTCGTAATGTTCGCACATCTAACTAAGTCTAGTAAAGGTATTGACAATTTACAGATCTATAAAGATATTCATAGAATTCAGAAAACAATGATTCCATGCAACGTCTATATATGTAAAATAAAATATGCAGAAACTTTCCAGTCTCATAAACAACCCGACGCATCGTATGGTCGACTACACATTGTACTACTGAATGCCAAATTGACAATAAAATTACATACATATTGCTTTTTCGTTTATACTTGCAAAACTACGCCGAATCTACAGAGCACGAACATTATATTATGCAGCAGCAGACAACATAAAAATAGTTGATAACTGGCGGATGTTCATGATAAGATTGCACACTTATAATTGGTCAGTTACATTTACATTGAATTTAATGTGGGTGATAATGTTATTTATATTGCTACAACTTGAGACAGGTAGGTATCTTGGTACCGGTACCGCAACGGTAACTATATATTGTGCGGGGCAAATTGTGAAGGATAATCACATTTAATTGCATATTTGATACAGCATTCATCTCAATAATTTACACAATTTGTGATTAACTGAGAGACGATTGTGTGCACAAATGCTTAATGATACTTACGGAAATCAGTAATTGTATAAAGTGATCTGGGATAACTAATAGTTCCTGGAAGCTGAAAACCTACTGAAAACTGAAGTATGAACGGTTGAAAGTGAGATAATAAACACATCTTAGTTTAGAGAATTGTTTGATGGTAAACGAAGCTCTCCTGTAACTGGTTGATGCATTATGTTGAAAATGGTGATTGGTTCTACCCTTATCTACCCTTATCGAACGCATCATTATTTCATTACTGGAATTATACGCAACTATTGAGCTTATATTATTTTCATTGTTTTCATTAGAGATACTATTGGTTGCAGTCAATCGTGGTAAAAACATTTGGCCGAAAACGTAAAGCATTTTTGACAAACATTGAATGCAAAGTGCAAAGCAAAGTGAAGTCAAACTGAAGTAATAAACTGAATACCCGCTACCATGATTCAATTAATCTTTTATTAATAATTTTAAGGTTTTTGGCTCAATTTTTTCACCAAGGTTGTTTCCTCGTATCTATAATCTACACATGAAAATAAAAAATATTGATTGTAGTTATGCAATATTTATTTAATTATAAGCTTTATTAAATTTGCAAGAGATTAACATAATCCAGTTGCATGCTGGTCACTTTTCATTATGACTTTTTCAGTGTACATTTCTAGCACTTTTACGGAGAAAGTGTGGAAGAACTTTTAATTTCTTTTGCAGCAGTTAATTACATACTAACTGCAGTACTAATCACATTTAAATAAAGTAAGGCAAAATGATACTTCGTTGAACGTTTTTAGATGTTATGTAGTTCCAGAATTATGTCAATGTCACCGCTCAGCTTTCCATACAACAGGGACTACACAATTGCACTTTGTATTATTATAACAAATAGACAATGGAACGAATGGGAAAGTAAGTGAAAATGTGTAATAATGCATATTAATTATTCGAAATCTTTAATGAGATGTCCTACATCATTTAGGATAAAATAGCAAATGAAAAATAAAGGTAGCTAATTTTTGCGATTGGAAAATTTCCATGGTGAACCACAAATGAATTATGAGAAGATAATTTCTTACCTAAGCCTAACTAAAAATCATGTCAGTTCTTTTCGAGCCTAATAATACAATTTAATTGTTAACTGCAAACTAACTGATAATATGACATTGTACATTAATTGTTTATAGTTAAAATTGAAAAAGTAAAAAAAACATCGACATTGTTTTTAACCCAACCTTGGTATTTTTTGAAGCATAGTTTAAAATGCGGCTTACAAATGCTGAGTACTTATAATATTTGAGTGTGAGAAATAAAGAATGCGTCCATACAACTCTCTAATTCATCTATTAAGTTACAAGAGGTTTATATAGCACGTTACATACACGTAAAGATTGTCGCTGAGAAAAGTGAAGATTGAAGCAGAATATTGTAGTGTGGCTGAGACTGGGATGGAGCACAGACAGAAAGCACTGCATGCATTATGCATGTACAAGTACTGCAAAAGCGTCATCAATTTCCATCCAGTTCTTTAGCTCTCTGTGAGCTTTACTCCACATAATATACACTTTTGTACATTTACATACTCTTCTGCTGTTCTTCTCTCTGGTTTGCTTTGATGTGAACTAAATATGTACAAAGGTAATTATTTGTTTAGTTGCCACATCATACCTCATTATTGTGTAGCCACAAGACACGGACACGATACGATTATTGAGTAGTGTGTCTTGTGTGTTTGTGTGAGTAGTCGTTTTGCGTCTTGTAGTGACACCACATCACAGCACACCATTATAATGTTCCACACAAACATATACTGCTACAAAGCATACAAAAGTCAGTAGTGAGTGCCTTCTTCTTCAGATTTTAGTGCTGCACTAGTTTTACTTCTTTAAAACCAGTATGTTGTATCTAGGTGTAGTTTTGTAGCCGTCTCAGTCTCAGTTTGTTAACGTTACATTTGCATTTCTACATCGTAAGTAAAGTACGAGAAGAGAACAGATGCAAAGATTCTCCAAGTTCTCTTTCTGACTGCATTGCATTTTGCATTGCCTCAGTTACTGAATGTCGACTCTGGCTATTTTCAATAGTGTTGTAGTTGTGTGAACACCATGAGCATCGTATCATCATCATATCGCAAGTGACTATATAATACACACAGTATTAAAGCCACACTTATGGACTATACACAGTCTAGATACACACTTGGAAACTACAGACGGGATAGTAGTGTGTTGCTTTTACGTGTGTACTTTGTACTTCTCTGTTAAGCATGCAATGCGTTAACGTTGTTTGTGGCACGTATAATATTTCTGTTTTACCCAGTCAGTCGCTTTTTAAAGGCTTCCTCAGCGTATACATCGGTACATCTCCCCGGTTTTAACATTTACGCTACAATCATCTCATTTCATTGTCAGTTGTGGTTCAGTCGTCGTGTTACAAAAGTCAGAGAGACCCAGTCTGTGCCATAGGTCGTAAAGAATTTCGCTATGAAAGTTGGTTGCTGAGCCTGAGCAAATCTTCTTCAAAGCGTCTTCACACTGCAAATCTGTCTCATGTTTTACTTACATCTCGTCCTCTTTACTTTATTCATCGTGTTTTCATAATCAACTATTATTCTGGTCGGAACTGCTTTATATCAGTTGTAAAAGTGCTGTGCTGAGTTCATTGTTTTAATTCTAAACATTTTCTCGTCAGTAACAATTTGGTGAGTGATCCACGGAGTTGCACGACATACGGATAGTCATGTAAGCCAGAATTACTTCAGTTGTATAGCGTTCCATTGTAATTGTATCATCAGTCCCAGTGTGCCCGCTCAAACAGAGTAGAATTTTATTAGGTATTATTGTAGTACTTCTTCAATTCAATCAATCTGTGGTCTGTGATGACATCACAGTTTTGTAGCTACCTCTCAATTTAAGTGTATCATTTGTTTGTGAATGACTGAATCAACGACAAATTGTGATTTACTATTACTAAAAATGACAATTCTCCTGTGAATTTTAAAAGACAATACAAACATAAAGAAAACTTCGTTCGTTTATTTGTGCGTTATTGTGAAATATAGTAAGTATTGAAATACTATAAGGAACTATAAGGAAAAGATTATCCTCATTTGCTACACCAGTAAACGCTGTACTGTTCTCTGAACAAAGGAATTTTCATATTCTTGTATTTGTGAAATAAGGTGAGTTTCCGTCAGTTTACAATTATTTGTTGGGTTTTGTCCTGTTAAATCATATTTATTCATTTTACCTAGTTTTACTTATTCATACTTTCATGATTGTAGTAAGATGGAATAGTAAACTTTTTCAACGAAAAATCATACTATCATGTCTTTTCAACGGTTTTGCTCATCACAAACTGCAGCATCGTTAAGCAAATACAGAAACTTAAATCAGTTAATTTTAGGGTCTCTTTATTTGCACTGCTTATGACAGCTTTAACATGGTTGTGAAATTCAGAGAATCTTTAATTATAATTTCCGCTATATGTTTGCAAATTTCCAAATTTTAAATGCATTGTTAGTCCCGATCATTATTTATTTGACAGTTTTCCAAAACGCTTGAGACATGAAGAAAAACTGTAACAGTAAATCATCCAATGATAAGTTACAGTGACAGTAAATGTCAATAAATGCAAAGATAATTGTCCCTTGGAAAAATACAAGGTATCTACTTTTCATAGTGCTGTAACGTTGACCTGCCTAAAATATATACCTAATAGGTATACGTGTTGATAATGCATCCCATGGCTCATAAAACATGTCAAGATGTTTTGGATATTTTTTCAACTGAATTTTGTTGAGCAAGGAGGTTATAAACAGTTATATGATATTTATTTAAAATTAGATGTTTAAAAATGTTTAGAAAGCTGCCAATTCGACAAATTGAAGCTATTTCCTGTAAAATTGTCTTCAAGTATTATTAGTAAGGTTATTTTTGTTTTATGCAGAGGTGCCAAAATTTTATTATTATTTTGCATCAAATGACATAATTATTTCGTCGCACCATCGCAATCCTAATTAATTAAGCTCTGCTCTATTTAACATCAATGTTTTGCAACTTACACAAAAGTCGACTGTATTTACTGAATGTATAATAATATTCCAATATATTTAAGTACTTAGCAATAAATGACAAGCAACATGCTATAACATATTTCTGTAATTGTATGATTGTACTATAGTAAGTACCTAGACATACTATATTAACATTAGTACATAAGCACTAATGTACTTATGTACTATTATGTATTAGATTGCAATGACAATGTCAAAATTATTTGTTATATAATACATACCTCTCTAAAGTTACCATAATGATTATTGCTCGAAAAAAGAGTTGAATGATTTGATCGATGAGAGAGCATAATATATATTTATTGCGTACTTGTATCTAATCTTCCCCTGCTTATTCAGAAGTCACTGTTTCCTTTGTGCCACCTCACCGCAGCGCAATATGGGTGCTTTGACTTATGTTTCACGTGAGATTATGAGACGACATTAAAATTCTCACAAAAAATACTTACTTCTGTACTGTTAATGCAAACAAAGCAATGAGTAATTCTTTTTAAGTGGAGTACATGCAATCAAACATCCGTGTAATATTTAACCATCGAATCATCGGCATGGAGTTAGGTAGCTGGGTTGAGAATATATATATAGACTTATAAAAGTGATAGATTTCCATATGGCGCTGACTGACAGAAGATTTTGTGACACCATCGCCAACACACATTTATGGTGTGTTACTTAATGCATTTTGTCCATGACTTGTCACATAATTACCATATTTGTCTCATCATTGTACACATTTGCTTTTGCCACTTGGTATTTGCATGGCATCTTTTTATCAACGGAAGGCATAGTTGGCGACAGCTGCAAGTGGACTGTAGACTGCAACTCGGGAGTCGTCAAGACTTTCGTCAGAAGAAGGAGATCTAAAAATTAAAAAAACTGGTGTGGTTTTCCATGTGCTAAGTTGTTAAAACAGATCAGTGTGAAAATTTAGGTAAACATAGGTAGCTAAAACTTCCAAATTTTCTGACCGGTCGTCATCATGAATCAACATTTAACGTCGTTTCGAGCAAAGTAACGGAAAACTTTAGTCAAAGTGTGTCAGAAACAAAAGAATGATTTTTAGAAATTATTATTAGTCATTTAAAAACGTTCAAGAATATACTTGTCCATATGCACGGAAGTAATCTGTGATTTAACATTAACAAGCTGTAAAATATTATGCAAAAAATGACGGCCGATGATTTTACTGTTGAAAACGTTTGTAAATGTATTTAGCAGGTAATGTGTTTATCTGATTATTTGCTGTGTTACAGTAATGGTTTTATTCTGTTAAGACAGCATGTAAGTATGGTGTGATCCACACGTATTGTCTTTCTTTCAACCGCACTGGTTTAATCTAGATGCTGAAATGGGTTTAAATTACAATGTCGTCGTCTGATCCTAATCTGATAAAAAAAGTCGATCGTAAAAGGTTTAGAGACTATTGCAGATTATGCAGATGTACAACTACAGTCTTATCAGAAAACAGATGCATTATAATATAATTCTGTTCCATGATTCTAGACAAAAGAAAAGAACTTTTACAATGTGAAGACACTGCGTATACAAACCATGGAATCATAAATTATTAAAATATTGTGTACATAAGACAGGATAATGAAAAATGAAGGTATAGGGATCAAATCAGCAAGTGTCTTCTGTAACATTGCATTTTGCATCTCATCTGAATAGAATTGATCCAACTTAAGTTGTGTAGTTCCTTTGATTAGGACACACTCGGCAACCGCATGTACATCCAGCACAATTCATTTATTACGTGGTCGAAGCAGTTTTAAGGGGTTCTAACCGCCGCAACTGTAAAAATGCTTGTGTATCATATTACTTTCTTTTCTTCTCTGATAAAAGATCATCGTGCAAAACTATAAAGCTCACAACAATAAGATAAGCTTTATGGCGATAGTTCATTCTTCATCCAAACCGATCTTAAAAATCGGGTTTGTTTGAAAAGCAAAGCGAAAGTCTAACAAAATAAATAATATTAGTGCAGTACTTTTCAAACAAAGAATAATTATTTATTATCTAGCAGGACTAACAATTTACAGGTTATATAAAAATGAAAATAGTCCTCGGGTAAACATGTAAATCTGTTTTTAACGAACGTTTTTTTGTTGTACTTACCACTTACAACCTATAATAATATTTTTGGTTTTTATTTATTATGGATGGTCTACCAAATGCATGATACACAATTTGATTCACGATGATGCTAACAAATAGTAAATTCAGTTTGGGGGTTTGAAAATTGAAAATAAGTGCTATTTAATACATGGATGTGTGATATGTACTGCTTTGTGCTTACTGCTTATTATTCTGTATACAGACAGAGTACCTAATTATGTAAAGTGGTTGTGTGAGGGAGAATAATCTTTTGTTTAATGGCAAACGATAAATAAACATATCGGTCCATCGCCAATGACTCAAACTGTATTCACTTGTTGTATACGGATCCAATGCTATTATTATAATCAGCTCATGCTTAAAACGTTATTGGTAAATTTGTATTGTAGCATTATGTGCACCATAATCAATGTAAGGAGAATATTATTATTATGACTATGACTTGTTCTGATTGCGAGTTTCTACTCCACAACCAGTAATACATAAACACAACTAGATCAGAACGTAACCTCAATAAAACTTCCATGAATCCGGGTTTGTTTACGAAGAAATTATAAATTGACAAGGCGAAAAATTATGTCAGTCAAATGCAAATGCTTCAAACTTTATTATCAGCTATACGTAATAGAACACAAGTGCACCCAACATAAGCGGTTTTCCCTACTTCAGATTCAATTTTTCAATCAAAATTGTTTAAAAAATGCAACTGCATATAGATTGCATGAAAACTGAAGTAAGTTATACAAACTAAAACTATCAATATTACTCCAAATAAAATACGGGAAATATTTCATTGAACATGCATTAATATCAAACAATATAAAATGGCTTCACGATATTATATATGATTTAAAATAACCAGGAGAACTGGAAAAAATCAAAGAACCTATTAAATAACTTCTTTAAATTATTTTCAAGCACAATTTGAAAATATGAATGCAGCATGGAATTATTACAGCATTTATATAGATAGATAGTAGATAGTGGAACTGGAAAAAATCAAAGAACCTATTAATTAACTTCTGTAAATTATTTTCAAGCACAATTTGAAAATATGAATGCAGCATGGAAATATTACAGCATTTATATAGGTAGATAGTAGAACGTAGAA
>JABASD010004622.1:0-14833 GCA_019776165.1 Pogonognathellus flavescens
ACCAAAAACACCAAAAAGAATAATTTATTGCTGCCTTGAGCCGTAAATAAAAAAAACAGCGGTGGTGGACACAGTGGTACACTTATCGAAGGGCGTATGTAGGATTCTGAAATTTGAAGTAAAAAATCTGAAAGGTAAAAATCTGCAAATTTTTCCATGATTATTTTTACCTTCGGTCGTACAACACCTTGCTTCTGGAATCTAAGGGGGTCAAGCCCAGTGCGCCTAATGTAATTTAGATACGCTACGGCAAAACTGCATGTATCAATCATGCATACTTTAATTCAACGTAGCTGTAGGGATTAACAGATTTGATAATAATCGATAATTTAGAATGTGCTCCTGCAAAATCAT
The DNA here is from genome assembly GCA_019776165.1 of Pogonognathellus flavescens. Lineage (NCBI taxonomy): Eukaryota > Metazoa > Arthropoda > Collembola > Entomobryomorpha > Tomoceridae > Pogonognathellus > Pogonognathellus flavescens. Next base: position 355 of record JABASD010004622.1, read on the forward strand.
CAGAAAATAAAAATGATAATTAATGCAGTGCAATTAGCAGTGAAGCTGTGTAATTACTGATCGATAAAAAGAAAGCTAACAAATAAATGTGTTTGACAGATTTCAAAACTCCAACTCGGACTCCAAAGTGGATTAAGCTTTTAATTTGCTTACTAACTGAAGGGTGTTTCACGTGAAGACCATTTAATCTTCTGATATAAAGACTAGAGTTCTCATTTACTTGAGCAGCAACGATGAAAGTAACGATTGTTGCCACCATACAGGAAGGGAAGCACATAACGTACATTAAATACATTGCCCATGAAACATGGTTGACTAAACGAATCAAAGCTACAATTATAAAGCAAATAAAAATTCCTAAAAGTGCTAAATACGATGGAAAATATGCTTCCACACATTCATTAAAATAAATGTTCAGAATTTGCAGTCTTCGAAATATTTCTAAATTCATTAGATTCCTTGGATCACTGAAAAATCAAATTATCAAAATATTTAAAAAAATCATTTTCTCATTATCACTATTTAAAGTTGTACGAAAAACTAATTAAATTTTGATTTCACGCTTTGTACCTTAAAACCTTCATCCAATGGGGAGCAGTGATCATGTAAACTTGTGTGTACAGTATGATAAAAACAATTACATAACCATTCATAGATTTAGACCAAGCTTCAAATACGACAGATAAGACAATTATTGCTGAATTATTATAATATTGAGGGAATAGTGAAATCATATAAGATTTATCATTGCTGTATGACAATACATATTTGATTGTTAGGAGCAAATCACAAGAAAAGATAGTAATTGAATATAGAATAATCAGGAATTGCAGCAACATCGAAAGATTCAGTTTCGAAACGACCCAAGTTCTCAAATGAGCTGTAAAGTAAAGCATTAATTGATGTCGTTAAATAAACAATCCTCAAAATTATTTCTCCGTAAGGTATCTGTAGAAATAATCAAACATTTTTTTGTGAAATGTGGAATTAATTAATAGAATTTATAACCTTCGAGAAATGTGTCACTTGCGACCAATTGCATAAATAAAGTCACCATGTCTTCTTTTTTCTTGAAGAATGTATAGTAACAGACAGTCGACCACAAATATCCGACCGCAAAAAGAAATAACAGTGACAACTCGGAATAATTTTTACTTTTGTTAGTGATTTCCATTATTAATCGAAATAGGCAATAAAAGAAATAAACCACACAGTGAATAGCAGATATTCTCCAGAGTATTTTCTGCGAAGTATTTTTATCAACGGATAATGATTGTGAAGAATGATCCCAGTAAAATGGAGTTATTTTCAGATGTGCTCCAATATTTATAAACTTTCCAAAATACATTAATGTGGTTTTTGTCAACATTTTTGGTATTCTCCTGTTGAATTTTTTTCAAAAGCTGCTGCCTCAAAATTTTACTACTATTTGCATTAATACACGCTGAATTTTTAAAGTACAATATTACGCAGCAAGCAGCCTTAGTCAAGGTCGTTGATTGATAATGCGACAGCCACAGTCAAAGGATTTTGTTAATGTCAGTATAGTACCTATGATATTATGAAATTATGATTCACAGAATTCACACTATTGGATTCTTCAGGTAATATATAATTACCTGTCAGACGAATAAATTGAGTGTATACCGGGCCGCATGACAGTACGTGAATCGGGAATTACGTTTTTTTGGGGAGTTTTATACTTGTAAATGTAAATTGTATAGGTATTATCTTAATGCTAAGAAATCCCAAGAATAGGTGTTAGAAGTTTAGCAGTATTATTATATATACATATTAGCCTGTATTATTGATCAAGGGCTTATCTACGTATGGGCTCGCCAGGTTGGAGCCCCCCAGATTTCCAAAGAAAAGGGTTATTTGGCAAAACTTCGCTCGATGGTTGCAAATTTTGACGTTTTTGGCCTCGGAGATCCAGACGACTCAAGCACAGCATTACAAAATCGTGGCTACGCTTTTATTATTGATTGTATAGCTATAAATACAGATGTTACTATGTATTGTAAGGAACTAATGTTTGTGGCTCATTTCGTTGTCTCTCAGAACCCGAAGACGTTTTTATTACAGCTGCTAGCACAAAAGAACATTCCCGTTTCATTCCCACTGGATGGGTATCCGGACAAATATAGAGAACCCTCTTCACACTATATACTATTATATTATACCGAAAATTATAAAACTAGAAACATAAAAGGAAAATATATATTATGCAGTAATATATTGACAGTGAAGAAACAGCAATTTTTCAATTAAGGGAGCATCAGAGGAAGGTGAAGAGGGTGGCTAAAATATGTATTTTGCATACACCACCACCACCACCAGTGGTCATAATTTGGAATATAAATGTAGCCTCTAGCCTACACCGGGTAATGTACTGATAAGATTACTTATTATGCAAATTAAGGTTGCTTCAGGTAATTATAATAACTGAAAGGCATGAACTATGACCACGACGATTTTTGAGCTATTATAGTTTATTAATCAATTTTATTCATTTGTAAAAAATTGTAGCATTTTGTTTAATGTTCTATATGATGGGATATTGGTATCACAAAAAGTATATGTATTACATTATATATCATAAACAATTTAAGGTTGAATTATTTTCATCTGCTAAAGGAATCGACCACGGAGAAGTAGAATGTTAATAACATATTTTACTACCTGTTTTTTATTGGTGGTATACTTATCTCTGAGTGAGTTTATTACATGCTTTTACCTTTAGTTGTGATGTGAGCAACTTCAAGGAGTATTTATTTGGGTGTAGCAGAAAAACAATAATTATGAAAAATTGTCATTGCTACAAAACTTAATCTTTACTATATTTGATCCTTGAATTAATTAAAGCACTACACAGTACTTATGTCGCCAAATCGTTTTTGACCTTGATGCTGATACTCTTCCGCATGTACTAATAATAATCAACCTTGTAAATTCATTTTTCTGTGGTAGTTCATAAAAAATAAACACTTTATTTTATTTTAATTTAAAAAATAAAAAATAAACACACCTCGTGTCACAGAAAAATGAATTTACTAAGTAACCTCCGAGGTAGGAACCTCAGAAGTCTTAAGACTATTATTAATAATCAACCTGCTACCGAAATGAAGGAATTAGTAACGGAATTGATAATAATCAGTTTAGAGTGCACAGACTCTACAGAGGACAAACATTCGTATAAAATAAACAGGAGATAAAAATTAAGCCATACTAAATGCAATTAGCATTGATGCTGTGTAATTACTGAGAGATAAAAAGAAAGCTAACAAATAAAGGTGTTTGACGGATTTTAAAATTCCAACTCGGACTCCAAAGTGGAGTAAACTTCTAATTTGCTTACTCACTGTAGGGTGTTTTACAGGAAGGCTATTCAGGCTTCTGATATATCCACGAGAGTTGTGGTCTATTTGAGCAGCAACGATGAAAGTAATGGTTGTTGCCACCATACATGAGGGTAAAATAATTGTGTACATAGAATACATTGCCCATGAAACATGATTGACCAAGCGAATCAAAGCTACAATTATAAAGGAAATTAGGGATCCAAAAAGTACTAAAGAAGATGGAAAATATATTTCTACACCTTCATTAAAATAAATATTCAGAATTTGCAGTCTTCGAAATACTTCTAAATTCATTAGATTCCTGGGGTCACTGAAAAATGAAATTATAAAACAAAAACATTTTATTATTATCGACATCATTAAGAAAATGTAATTAAATTTTCATTTCACGCGTTATACCTTAAAACCTTTATCCAATGTGGAGCCGTAATCATGTAAATTTGTGTGTACAATAAATTAAAAACAATAGCATAACCATTGACGAGTTTAGACCAAGTTTCAAATACGAAAGATAAGATAAATATTAGCGGATTATTAAAATATTGGGGAAATAGTGAAATCATATAAGATTTATCATTTCTGTATGACAATACATATTTGATATTGAGAAGAGAATTGCAAGAGACAGTAGAAAATGAATATAGCATGATCAGGAATTGCAGTAACATCGAAAGATTCAGTTTCGAAACGACCCAAGTTCTCAAATGAGCTGTACAGTAAAAACATTAATTGCGTTACGATAATATTTCTTCGTAAGGTATATATAAGATATATGTTATATATATACAATTGTATGTAAAATATCACAGATATATTATTAATTTTCAATTCAATTACTAATTTGTCACCTTCGAGAAATTTGTCACTTGCAACCAATTGCATAAATAAAGTCGCCATGTCGTCTTTTTTCTTGAAGAATGTATAGTAACAGACACTCGACCACAAATATCCAATCGCAAAAAGAAATATCAGGGAAATCTCGGAATAGTTTGCACTTTTGTTAGTGATTTCCGTTATTAATCGAAAACAGCAATAAAAGAAATAAACCACACTGTGAATAGCAGATATTCTCCAGAGTATTTTCTGCGAAGTATTTTTTTCAACGGATAATGATTGAGAAGAATGATCCCAGTAAAATGGAGATACTTTCAGAATTGCCCCAAGATTTACAAATTTTCCAAAATACATTAATGTTGTCTTGGTCAACATTTTTCTTACTCTTCTGTTGAATATGCAAAAACTGCTGTCCCAAAATTTGACTTGCTTTTATTTCCATTGATACATCGCTGAATTTTTGCAGTAAAGTATAAAAAATGATGCAGCAGTCTCAGTCAAGGTCGTCGTTTGATGATGCGGCGACCACAATCAAAGTCTTTTGTTTGTCAGTGCACTGGTATGATACATGAGTCACACTATTGGATTCATGGCACGGTATTAATTATCATAACGGGACAAGTCGGTAATATACAACTACCTCAGACAAATAAATTGAATGTATACCGGACCGTAAGACAATATCAATCTAATGGTAAATTGTATAGACATGTATCTTATTAATAATGCTATATTAATTCCTAGATATTTATTTGTTAGAAACCTATACTTATATTATTGATCAAGGGCTGTTCTACGTATGGGCTCACCGGGCTCGAGCCCTCGCCCCCATATTTCCGAAGAAAGGGGTTATTTGACAAAGCTGCCGAAGGCATTTTTTGGCCTCTTACCTCTTTCAGACGTCTTGAAGCCCCCAAAAAAATATATATCCCAGATACGCCTGTTATTGATTGTAACTATAAATACATACATTATGTGTTTTAAGGAATTAAGGTTTGGGGCTCGATTGTCTTTTCTCAGAACCCGGAGACGTTTTAATTACAGCTGCTAGCGGAAAAGAAAAAAACTATTTCTATTCCTTTCACATATGGGTATCTTTGAACGTGAAGAAACGACGATTTTTCAACCTACAGGGGGCATTTGGGGAAAGGTGGCTAAAGTATGTGCTTTGCATACCAGTACGTACAGTGGCAGTACAATTGATAAACTTGGAAAATAAATATAGCATACATCTATGGGTCTATATTGATGTGGTATAAGGGATTACCTATTTATTAATTAGTAACTGATAGGCATGAACTATGATCACGATGATTTTTGAGCTATACAGTTTATCAGTCAATTTTATTCATTCATTTGTAACAAATTTTAGCATTGGTTAAATTTTATCGGTGCTGAGATAATGGTATTACAAAAAGTATAGGTATTACATTATAAACAATTTAAGGTAGGTTAAATTATTTTCTTTCTACCTAATGTAATCAAAGAGGAAAAGATTGTAATATACTACAATATTCTGTATAGCATGTTTTTTTAAATATTGTAATAGTATATTCATCGCTGTTTACCATACATGTTAATAATAGGTATTTGTGAGTGTGAGAGTAACTGAAGGGATAATATTTACATATTTGGGTGTATTAAAAAAACAATAATTATGAAAGATTATCATTGTTACAAAACTTATCTTAGTTTCATATAACTGTCCTATTTGCCCAACCTCTAGATACGGCCTTGAATTTGACACTGCCAATAATCAATCTGCTACGGAAATGAATGAATTAACAGATTTGATATCGAATACACTCTAATCTATTTAGAGTGTATTCCTGTAAAATAATAAACAGAAATAAAAATTAAGCCATACTAAACGCAATTAGCATTGATGCTGTGTAGTTACTGAGAGATAAAAAGAAAGCCAACAAATAAAGGTGCTTAACGGATTTTAAAATTCCAACTCGGACTCCAAAGTGGAGTAAGCTTTTAATTTGCTTACTAACTGTTGTAGGGTGTTTTACATGAAGACTGTTTAGGCTTTTAATATATAGACGAGAGTTCTGGTCTATTTGAGCAGCAACGATGAAAGTAACGGTTGTTGCCACCACACATGAAGGTAAAATAATTATGTACATAGAATACATTGCCCATGAAACATGGTTGACCAAGCGAATCAAAGCCACAATTATAAATGAAATTATAAATCCAAAAAGTGCTAAAGATGAAGGAAAATATATTTCAATGCTGTCATTAAAATACTTATTCAAAATTTGTAGTCTTCTATATATATCGAAATTCATTAGATTCCTGGGGTCACTGAAAAATCGAAATATAAAAAAATCATCGTTATATTTTACCTATTACCGACAGCATTACGAAATTCTAATTATAAATATTCATTTGTTGTACATTACCTTAAAACCTTTATCCAATGGGGAGCCGTAATCATATAAATTTGTGTGTACATTGTGTTAAAAGTAATTGTATAACAGTTGATACTTTTAGACCAAGTTTCAAATACAAAAAATATGACAATTATTGGTGGATTATTAAAGTATTGAGGGAATAGTGAAATCATATAAGATTTATCATTGCTATATGATAATATGTATTTGATTATTAGAAGGAAGTTGCAAGAAAAGGTAGAAAATGAATATAGGATAATCAGGAATTGTAGTAACATCGAAAGATTCATTTTCGAAACGACCCAAGTTCTCAAATGAGCTGTAAAGTAATTCATTAATTACATTACAATATTCTTTGTATGTAAAGTATTAACAAATGTATATTATTATTAATTTCAATTTAATTTGTTACCTTCAAGAAAAGTGTCACTTGCAATCAATTGCATAAATAAAGTCGCCATGTCTTCTTTTTTCTTGAAGAATGTGTAGTAACAAATCAGCGACCACAAATATCCGATCGCAAAAAGAAATGTCAGGGAAATCTCGGAATAGTTTATGTTCTTGTTAGTGATTTGCGTTATTAATCGAAAACAGCTATAGACAAAATAAACCACACAGTGAATAGCAGATATTTTCCAGAGTATTTTCTGCGAGGTATTTTTTTCAACGGATAGGGATTGTGAAGCATGATCCCAGTAAAATGGAGACACTTTAAAATAAGCTCCAAGATTTACAAATTTTCCAAAATACATTAATGTGGTCTTTGTCAACATTTTTCTTATTCCTATGTGTCGAGTATTCAATGAAGAGCTGTTAATATTTTAGACTAGACCCAATGAGACTGAAAATATGAGCTGAAGTCATATGCCAAGATTTAAATGAGATTCGAAAATCGGTACAATAAAATTGCCTTTAGCTTCCCCTAGCAGCTTCCCCAAAATACACACGTTGAATTTTTGCTGTAAAGTTTGATATGCGACAGCAGCCGCAGTCAAGGTCGATTTTTCAGGTGCAGATGGTGCGGCAGCCAGATTAAGTCTTTTGTCAATGTCATTGGTCAGTGCAGTTGTATGTCACATGATTCATAACACATTATTAGTTTCAAGACATTAATTGTCAACAAGGGAAAGCAAGTCAGATAATGTATAATCACTTGTCAAGCAAATACATTGAAATTATACCTTACCGTATATACAACAATACATCAGTTACGATTTTTGTAGGGGTTATAATTGTATACGTGTCTTAAGTAGGGTATTCAGTTCGCGATTTCACGGTGGAAACAGAGGTGGTGGAGTGAAAAACGAGTTTCATCAATATTGTTCATTTCGCAGTACTCACTTCGAAAAACAGCTCACGGTGAAATAATTTCGGTAGGGTGAAAACTGTAGTAATTTCACGACATGGTCGGGTGAAAACATGTACATTCTTTTCATCAAGATGAGCGTGAACTTTTTATTGAAAAGACCAGTTGCCAAGGAAAATAAATTGAAGTGTTTACCGATACACATAGAAAATTGTTTTTTAATGTATTTGAGTATGGGCACTGTGAGACACCACTCTATGGGACACTCTATCAGACACTCTATGGCTTCACCATTTGAAGTGAGTACTCATAAGCGAAAATATTGAGGAAACGTCATTCCACTATGAATTTCATATCTGTTTCTCATTTCATTTCAGCGTGTGCAATTAAACTTTCAGCGAGGAAAAGTTCCATCGTGAAAAAGCGAAGTGAATAACGGCCTTATGTGTTTTTGCCAAAATAAAATATTTTGTCGTTATGTAGCACATTGAGACAATAAATGTTATGTGCTTATATCTTGCTAATAAGAAGGTCTACTTACAGAAAGTTGAAGAATTCCAGGCTTACATGTGCGAGTAACAACATTTCAGACGATGTGTCCTGTGTCTGTGTCCGTCTGAACCGTTTACTTTAGAAGTATGTGAAAAACATTGTTTTTACGTATTATAAAGTAGATTGTGTTTGGTACAGATTAACAAAACATGATAATAATTTTATTCACTGAAAACCGAAAACAAAAATAAGCTAATTAATTGATGTTATTACAAGAAAACAAATCTACAAAAACAAAGAATTTCTTAAAATGTTAGAACTGATTAGTTATTTAAAAGAAATATGATATTTGGTTGGTTTTAGTATGTTAAAGTTTCGCAATTTTTTTTCAAAATTAATTAATTATAATCCCTTTGATTTAATTACAACAGTTTAAGGTTAAACAGTTTAAATATGTACACATAATAGCTATAAACACACAATTATGGATTGATTACGATTTGATTATGGAAATACGTAAAATCAACTATCAATTCAATGAATTTCTCAAAAAACGAGCGAGAGTCAGACAATAAAGACAATAAGAAAGAGAATTGTGCTAATGTCATCCATATAATAATTGCAATTAAAGTTTATGAGAAGTCAAATTTAGAAAGATCCACATTGCGCAATTTCCACCAATAAACGAAGCTGGGAAGAGGCCACAAAGATGTGACTTCTCCTTTAGAGTTTGTGTACCACGAATCGCACGCGTCATTAGCCCATATCGTCGTCTGCATATCTTTCCTCAAATTATCCATGTATTCTTCTTCAGCTGCACGGTTTACTGTCACACACTGTGATTCGGTATTTCTCATGTGTCTAATAACATTGATTATGAAATTCACTTGGCACTCTGCCATAAACACAACAGAGTTTTGGCCCAGAATCTATATTCATAAATTATAGTCAAACAATTAACCACCATCAAAACAATTTAAATAATAAATATTCTATTTTAAGCAAGAAGTTTTACGGTATTTGGTCCCAGAACGATGAAATGATTCGGCGCGGCATGTGTTATTACACCATTGTAAGCTGACGGAGAAAAATTCTTCCATTGCTGCAAAATATTTTCGTTTTGTTTCCCAATTAACTGCATCGGAGCAAAATAATCCTGAGTGTGAAAACCAGTAGCTAATATCAAAACCTGCAAATATAATTGACATTCTGTTTTATTAAATTGATTGCGAATGTAAAAAAAATGAAAAATGTCATTTTTATAATACTACAGATAGGTATGTTACAACATTCGTGCTTGTTTCTAGCTAGGTTAAGTTACATCAATTTTTTCTTTGTTGCCATTTTCTGTTGCAATGAAATTTTTGGAGACTTCTACAATTCTGCTTCTATGTAGCTTTACGTTTGGTTTATTAAAAGCGTGGTAGTACACTTCTGAAACTCCAACCCGTTTACATCCTACAGCGTAATTTGGTTGCAGATCTTCTAGCACGTGTTTTTGTTCAATTTGAAATCGGAAGTAAAGTTGCAAATATATTTCAGCTAAATAACAGAAAAATTGCGCTAGGTATTATGCACGCGATTATTTTCACGATTGGAAGAAAATTAATTTGTAAATTTTATCATGAATTGCTATCAAACATATTATTTTACTCGTGTTGTGTTATGTGTACCCATTTTTCTGAAGATAGAGTTAACAACAAAGGCGCGATGCTGAAACTCACAAACTGCGTAAATTATGAACCTATAAAGCAACATGGCTAGTGGAACATAAGCAAAAATTAATTGGAGTATTTCAGGTATTTTATATTGAGCTCGAGGAGAAATCCATGCTGGTTTCCTCTGGTACACATGAAGACTGGTACACTACAATGGTAATACAATAAGAGTCCGTAAGTAATTCCTTAGGGAAGGTACATATTTTGTAGCTATTATTGTGGTAGTAACGTGTTTTAAAAATGTTAAATGTTAAAAATGTTAAATTGTTTAACTTTATCCGCAATGGTTGGGATTATTTGAATGGCACTGGCTCCACTTCCGATAACAGCCACAACTTTATTCTCAAGCTCCACACTGGAGTCCCATTCGGCGGAATGAATAATGGGACCATCGAATGACATAAATTCCTTCGGATATTTCGGAATGCGAAGTCCTCCTGTTGCATTTATTCTGAAATTGTAATTAATCAATATAAAATTATTTACATACCTTTTGTGTATTTGGCAATTAATGTAAAAATTGTTATTTAATTACACGATATCAAATTCATAGCTTTGTTGATGATTATCTTGATTGTTGACTGTCACATTCCATTTTTTTGCCTCTTCGTTCCAAACAAGACTCTTGACTTGAGTATGGAATTTTATATTTCGGTACAAATCGTGTTTTGCAGCAACACTTTTCATATACTCAAATATCTCGTCACGGGATGCAAAGTTATGAGACCAATCTATGTAAGCGTTTTAAATTCATTTAAGGACTTCGTTGTTAATAATGAATGCTACAAACTCTGACATGAATTTCACTAATTCATAATTGCACACACAATAAAATAGCTGAATAAAGTTTTACTAGACAGTTGTCTGTGACATAATATTAATATACTATTATTAATGGAATTGATTAAACTTTCTTTTATTATTGGTAAGTATGGTACTTACAAGGGTTGGGTTCGAATGAGTAACTGTACAAGTGGCTAAATCGAGTGAATTAAAATAAAAGATGACATGTTAGATTGTGTAAAAATGTTTTTATTGCACTTGTTCTAAAATTAGACTGTTGAGATTACCTTTGTACATCGCAAGCACATCCTGGGTAAGAGTTTTTCAACCAATTTCCTCCTACTTCCTCATTTTCATCAAAAACAGTAAATGAAGTAATTCCCAATTTCCTTTTCAATTGCACTCCTGCACATATTCCTGAAACCCTATAACAATATCCAAAATCCTATTTTATCAATCTTCCATTAATGGAATAATAATAATTAATAATGTTGTAAAACATCTTAACAATGTAAATTTAAACTTAAGTGGAAACACTATAGAACAGTCTAAATCTATGAAAATACTAGGCTTAACTATTGATTCTGAAATGAACTGGTGTAAGCATGTTGAAAAATTTCAAGCAAAATGTAACCAAATTATAATTTCTCTATACCCTTTTCAGAAATTGTTAAATGATTCAAACAGACTTCTAGTAATAAATTCATATGTACTTCCTCAAATTAGGTATATGTCAATTATATGGGGTACTTCTGATAAAGAGACCATAAAAAGGGTTGAGCGTGTTCTAAGGTTTGCAGGACGATTTGTACTTGGGAAGTCAAAGTTTGATAATGTGAAGGAACTAATGACAGTAAACTTGAAATGGCTTTTTCCAATCAACTTGTATAAGTTTGAATTATTAAAGTTTATATATACAGTGTTAAATCATAAATGTCCTCCATACTTCCTTAATTATCTAAATTTTGATACTTCTCAAACATTAAAAACGAGGAAAAATGTATATGTAAAACATGATTCGTCGAAAACAAATGTATATGGAAAAAGACTAATTAGTGAACAAGGTTATAAATATTGGTTTCAAATCCCAGAAGATATTAGAAATAAGGAATCTCTCTCTAGTTTTAAGAATAGTCTCAAAATATATTTGTTACAAGAACAAGAAAAAGAGTGTAACACAGAACTTTCTAATGTGTGTAACTTATCATGCATAGATCATGTATGTAGAAATCTCAGAGAGGAAAATTAACAAAAAAAAACTGACTGCCTGTAAGGCAAAATAAATATAATATTGTCTAATATGTAGCGAAGTAATTAAAAAATAACTCATAATTAATATAATAAAACACAAATATGCAATGAAATGTGATTTGATAATGTAATACCCTTGCTTAAGCGAAATTATCAATAAATACTATTACTATTACTATTAAAACTGCTAACAACACTACAATTTTATTATTTGTAGTATTATTATTCTTATGATATCTTCGTATAAAACTTGCAAGGGAAAAGTAAATATCTACCCTGCTCCAATGATGCAGATGTTGGGAGATGAAGGACTTGACATTTTGGACTACTAAAATATTATTTGTTAGTAATATAAATACAAATACAACGAGCAATAACTTCTATTTGTGTAGGGAACTGTGGCAAATCAATCTTTCTTCACTAACGTCTTCGTGAGCAACATGCAAGTGAGAAAATATGTTTGGAAGAAAAAATATCACGCAGTTGGTTTATTTGAGTCCCCGAAGTGACGGAAGAGTACACAAATTTTAAGCTTCAGTTTTCAATGAAGATGACTCTCTCCCTTTTACATTAGGAATGTAAGGTAGGAACTTAAGCTGTAGAAATATTAAAATTATTATACCCTTTGGCAACCCAAGGTATGTCCCATAATATAATTAGTTGGCAGTGGAACTACTGTAATATACCGATACCTTCCCATGAAGACAATAAATTAATAGGCCTATAAAACAAACTGTTGCAAACAGAGTAAGAAAGTACCGTCAGTTTAGTAACCCAGTATGATGGGGACAAATGTCTCATTTGACCCCCAAGGGGGTGTTGTGGGGCGAAGTGGTACTATCTGTAGTAAAAGTTTATTCTTTTAGGGTGGGGTCATTTGATAAGTTCATAAGGGAATCCCCCACAATAAATTTGAAACACCTTTATGATTCCCTCGATATGGTTCACAGACAGAAGATAGACGGACGGACGGGACGGACTGATCATTCTTACAACGTACCTGACAGTACTTAATAAACACAATGCTGTATAGCCGTAAGGAACCACCGTCAATACAACTCAACACAAAAGTGATGTAAAGGCATTACATACGGTGACTAGTGACTGTATTGTATTGGAATCCAGCAGTAAACCTTATTCGAACCCTGCTTGTATGAAGTTGCGGGTTTCCAAGTGTGCCAAGAAACCTAAAATAGATAACTATTTTGTGGGTGGATAACAACACGCTTATTTAATATCATCTATGCATGCATCAAAATCAAATTTAATCATATTTAATAAAAGGCTATTATTATTGTCGTTTGTCTAATACAAATCGTGGATTTTGTCTTATACCTACCGAAATTATCTATAAAAAATGCAAAATCAATCAATCAAGTCATCACTAATTTTATCTTATAAACGTTGTGGGCATTATATTCCGAAAGTCTTTTTCAAGAAAATTAATACCATATTATAAGTGTTTGTAAGTGTGTTAACACCATATACTATACGCCTGTACCATACACCCGGTATAAGATAAACTTGTATGAGTATTGAGTACGTATGTAACCATTCTTTAAGTGAATGAATGTAGAAACACCCCCTACCTATTATTTATGTCAATTATAACTTGAATAAAAGTAAAGAAGCATAATATAATTATATAGCTTCTTATACAATACATCCGTTTGTAAAGGGTAAATGTTGTACTGCAAAGTTAGTAGCAATGTTACAAGATAACAATGAAATTGGTAATGTTGGTGGACAAAATTTGATAGTTATGAAGATAATGCAAAAAAACCATTTACACCTGAAAAAATGGGTTGTTTGACAATACCACACATAATGTGTTATGTGAATGTGGCTACATAAAACCGGTTTGACCAAACTTGGGTTATTTTTCGTCATTTACATAAAATCATGACACATTTTTCAGATAAGGTTAGCTAATTTTTCACTATTATTTTTATTACATATTCAAGTTTTGCTCATTATAAGAACTGCATTGAACGTAATGATCAGATACGTATGTCATATACTCATAGTATGTAAGTCATGGCATAGTCATAGTATGTAGATTATGACTAGTATGTAAATTTATAATTTATAAACCATTTTCAATTATATTGCCGGTTTATAATTTTAACTCAATAAGACCAAATTTATGAAAAATATTAGACAAAATCCTTTTTCTATCAGACATAAGACGACTATCACACATCCTTTAATAAATAATAATATGTTGTAAGCAGAATAATGATTCCAGCTCTAGGTATTAGGTATTAGGTATTATTTTATTCAGTGACAAGCGTTTAACATACGTTCTTTCCAAAACAATCACTCTAATGC